>JAXQQM020076876.1:0-139947 GCA_034641835.2 Pinus albicaulis | reverse complement strand
AATACGGTAATGTTAAATTTTACTTTGTTCTACCATGCCATTTCAGATTAGGGCACAATACTGAAGAAGATAGAACATACTAATAGATCGATAGAAGACAAGCCGGAACAGAGATAGGAGATGGTGACGTTACGGCGATCAGCAGGATGCTTCTACCAGCAAAGTCTTCAATAGGTCATTCAGCCAAGCGTGTCACACATAACCCCAGAACAATCCAAACAAAGAATACGCAGCTCCAACGCTATCCAGAGAGAGAATTCCTCCACATCGATGTGTGTCAAATGAACTCCAAGTCTCTCCAATATATAGGAATCTTTGGGGGTGTGTGACACGTCCTTTAAGACATTTAAGTCAATATTTTATTCCAGGCCGACCCAGCACATAAGTGGAATAAATTCAAAGTACATGTTCTGCTCATCCAATCGAGATGATCTTTAGATCAATTTTACACCTCTCCAAAAGAGGAATCCAATAAAAATATTGCGATCGTCATCTGAGCAGCACAACCCGGAGTTTGGACCTGGTTGTCCAATTTTAACACTCCCTCTCAACTAGGGAGAACTTCGTCCACTAGTGCAATCCAAACATCGTGCGTCATCCCGCCGTAACTTGCTTTGCTGGCCTCTTTATTTCAGAACAGAAGTGGGTCAGTCACAAAGACATCATTCCCCGGCTGACAAATTCAGCCCAGAGGTCCGAAACCTCTATCGGACTCACAAAGAGTCTCCAACCAACCCGAAGTTGGTTCATCTGACCCGAAGTTCGGACGGTCCCAGAGACCCCTCTATCGGACTCACCAAGAGTCTCAGCTAACTTGAAAGTTGGTTCATCGGCCGAAGTCGGGCGAGAGGGTTGAAGACCTCACTATCGGACTCACAAAAGTCTCCGGCAACCAGTTGGTTCATGGGCTTAGAAGTCGAGCGAGAAGGTCCGGAACCTCACTAAACTTGATCCCAGATCAAGTGGTTGGACCGTGCCATCCTAGATAGAGAGTACGACAAGTTCTGATGCGTCCATCAGTCTTTGCTACTGGTCTCTAGCCTTTCCCACCTCATTGGCCAAATGAGAGGTACTTCCCATGAGCCCTGAACTCAATGGGTAGGATGCATACGGGGCACAGATAAATGAGAGGCGAACCAACTCAATAATCACAACGGTGGGGCAGAAGCACCATAAGTGCTTATAGCTCCGAGAAACTATCCCCAAAACCCCCCTTTGAGCTCCCAGAGCTCATCGTCCAATAGGACCCACACCATAGGGTCGTTCCATGATTCCAAGATTCTCACGGAAGGTTAGGAACATGACCTTCCCCAAGGGCATAGTGAGAATATCCGCGACCTGCTCATTAGTTCCTACATGATCGAGCCTTACGGCGCCTCGCTGTACCATATCCCAGATAAAGTGGTACCAGCCATCAACATGCTTGGATCAATCGTGGAACCCGGGATTCTGTAACAAATGAATCCCCCTCTGGTTATCACAGAGGATAACGGTGGCATCTAGCACATGCTCGAACAGCTCACAGAAGAGCTTTCGCAACCAAGTGACTTCACAACAGGCCATACATGTTACAATGCATACAGCCTCAACGGTGCTCAAAGCTACCGACTTTAGATTCCTGCCCGAAGCAGATCTACTTGTGAAGTAGCATCCAGATGTGCTCTTGCGATCCACCACACTGCCAGCCCAATCGGCATCAATATATCCATGGAGTGTCATACTCCCGGCAGTGTATCTCAGCCCATGGTCTATCGTGCCTTAGAGATATCTCAAGAGTTTCTTGGCACCAACCCAGTGAATGTTATGATCAACCATGTGTTGACTCAAAGTGTTCACTGCACAACATATGTTCGAACAGGTGTTCATTGAGAACATCAGGGTCCCTATGAGTTAATGATACTCAGTAGGATAGGCCCATCAACGTTGCTACTCAACTTCTTAAAGTTGAGTTCCATGGACTTACAGTCCATCATACCAGAAAATTCATAATGTATTTTCCTTGAGAAAGGAAAATCTCGCCAGGTCTCTGCTAGACCTTCAGGCCTAGACATCAGTCCTAGGTCCTTCATTTCGAACTCAACAGCGAGCTCCCTCTTGCACTGATGAATGAGAGGGTCAGCACCTGTTAGGAAGAGGTCATCCACATACAACACCAGAATGAGAGGTTTTCCCCTTGACAACCTTGAAGTAAGGGTTCGGATCAGCATTACTTCGAGTGAAGCCCAGCTTCATCAAGTAGCTATCTATCCTCTTGTACCAATCTCAGGGTGCTTGTTTCAGCCCATAGAGGGCTTTCTTCAACCTGCAGACATGGGTGTCCCGATCCTGGACTTCCAACCCCAAGGTTGCTCCACATATATCTCTTCCTTTATCACACCATGCAGAGAAATGCGGTCTACATCATCTGATGAAGACTCCATCCTTGCGTAGCAGCAAGGGCTATAATAGATCGAATGGTGGTATCTCGAGCCACAGGTGCAAATATGTCATCATAGTCTATATCTTCCTCACAGGCAACGAATCTTGCCTTGAACTTTTCAGCACTTCCAACAGATCCATACTTGATCTTGTAGAGCCATTTCGAGGTGACAACTGCTTTGTCCTATGGTCTTGGGACCACAGCATAGCATCCTTCCAGACTTGATGCTTTACGACTTCCTCAAAGGTATCCAAGGTCAGATTGTACAAAATTACTCATGGCTGCTAGATATCCTGTTATTAATATGGCTTCTTGGTTTTCCTTCGGAATTTCCCCCTCTGAAGCCATATGTCCCTGAGCCATGAGGATCTTCTTTCGTTGAACAAAGACATCTACGCAGATATATCTCCCTCTTAATGTCAGCTTCTCTCTCGAGAGAAGACATCTGTTTTTAAATGAGGGCATCCCAGACACCATCTTGAAATTGGGACCTGATCTCCCACAGTCAAAGCCATCCAACAGACTTTGTTGATCATGATTCAAGATTCCAACCATGTGACCAAAAAACTGCATAAACTTCCCAGTTCACATTTTAAGTTTACCATAACGCTCCAATGTAGGACTGATACAGTCACATGCTGCTGCTACATAGGTGTCTATCTATGTCACTGACATACAGGGAGAACATATCAGCAAGCCTCAGCTTGTGTTAGAAGTCCCTTCAGCCACTCCCTGTTATTCTGTGAGTAGCTCCTTTAAACAGCCTTCTAAGACTGCAGCTTACAACAAAACAAGGGATCCAATCTACCTTGGTTCATCCTGTACTTGAGGCATTTAACCTTGATTTGCTTCCAGATCTGCCCATTTCTGGTTATTTCAGCAGACTGCTGTCAAAATTTGCCTAGATCAATGACTTACATTGATGCACATTTCGTCAACAATTTGACCATTTCATAGACTTTCCTCAAGGACTTCAGCAGTCAACCTTTAAAACTTCCAGCTTCAAACATGGGTGTCTGTCTATGTCACTGTCATAATGACAGTGACATAGAATCACAGAATTAGAACTATCATATTCATTACGGCTTGCTGAATATGAACTTCACTTACATCTGTTGGAGTCTTGTCCTTGATGTACGAGGCAGGGTTCTCTTCTTCCTATACAACCAACTCCAGATTTATGACCCAGTCAAAATGCAAAGAGGAAATTTTGGACCTTTGCTGAAGGAATTTCGGTCTGGGTACATTGATAATAAGGCAACAATTCGATCTTCCAGCAGTGGGGATCCTCCTTAGAATTTTGGGACTTCTTTTTGGACTTTAATGATCACCCAAGACAAATTCTCTGTCTCTGTCCTGCATACCTCTGCTTTAATAATTAAATTCAAGAATGGCCACCAATATACTGCTGCAACATCTGCCCACTGATAAGGGCATCTGACAGTCCATGTCAACCCTATCTCTTGGCTGCTACAGGTTACCCAAACTGTCCCCACTTGGACAGCCTATCCACCTAGCAACAGCTTCAACGTAAGCACAACATACATACCTCCTTTGGCTGGTGTAATATTGCTGTAAATTAGGCACCTGGTTAGGGCAGGATAACAGACCTTATCAGCCCACCCAAAACACTTCCAAACAGCCTTAATTTACTACGACTTCCCTTGAACTTTTGCCTGGACGTAACTGCTCCCTAAAATAGGGTCTCGACCCCTCTTTAGTGCTGCCCAAACAGGCCTGTGGTCACCTGTAGGCTACAGCCACCCTTGCGGCACCTTAAATGGGAGTAGAACCAGCCCTTAGGGCACTCCAAAACAGCCGAGAATTTTCCTAGTAGCTGAGGCCTGCTTGCTCCTCTCCTCGGACCTGCATAAGAGACAATTTCCAACCCAAAACAGTCGTCTTACCTCCATCTCCTGTCCTTAAGTCTCTGCGGCTGCTTCAGAAGTTGTGTTACTATGAAATTTTGCACACTGTAATAGCATGATTCGGCATAAATCGACAGTCTGAAGAAAAACAAATTTTCTGAGCAGCGTCGAATATCGTTTCTCCCGTAAGCCAAATTTCCAGACATTTCCAGAAATTACAGGAACGCAAAACAAAAAACGACAAAGTTTTATGACATCGTCCATCATACATGCATACATGACCCCCGTGGCTTCTGTCCCTATTTGGACGTCGTCTAACAACTGACCCTCCGCAACGACTGTTTTGAGTTCCCATCTGTTTATTACGAGAGCTAAAGGCCATCGGTTAATCTCATTTTTCAACTCGGCTCCTCGATTAAGCTATTTCAGACGTTCATTTGATGCGGTCAGTCTCAGACGTTCAGCCTTTCTTTCATATTCTTCTGGCGCTTTAACTCATTCTCCATCGCATTTCGTTGCCTCTCGAATTCCGTTTTAGCCCTTCGAATCTTCTGCAATTGTGAATTCTATGTCTTCCTCTCGCCCTTTTGATCCTTACGTTTCAAAACAGAGGCAAATTGCCCAAGATATTCATGTACTGAACGATGGGGTTAGCATTTCGGCAATGGCGGTGAGTAAGTATCCATGATAAACAAATCAAGTTTCAGTTTATCCCATGCATCCAGAACTTCTTATCTCACTCTTCTTCTTCGTCCGAAAAAAAACAGCATTCTCATCTGTCGTATTTTCACGGGATCGAGCCTCAGATGCTCGGTCCACCACTGCACGCCCGGAATTGTAGTTTACGCAAATAATGCGGCGCCAGCAGATTCTGACTTCGACTTCCGCCATCGTAAATTCGACTTCCGCCATTAAAAAAACGTAAATTCGACTTCCGCCATTATTATAAATTCGACTTCCGCCATCATTCAAAGACGTAAATTCGCGGTAGCGTCCGATTTTCCAAAAAAAAACGGCTTATCAGGCTCGGATGTCTTAGTTCCAGGTATTCTAACACAGACCGATCAAAAAAAATATATCGACCACAGCAAAAAAAGAACATCAGATTTTCGAGTTCTGATGGGCCACGGATGTGCAGCATTTTCCGGCGTGAAAGCAGACAGAATAGTGGCAAACGATTTTGGTCTTCTTTTACGCTGCACTCAAATCAAGTCAAAAGAGATAGCGGCCCCTTGTCACAGGTCGGAAGGTAGGTGTTAACTGATCCGAGCCTTAAACTAAGGCTACAACACAAATCCGAATTTTAATTCGGTCTCCAATGTTCACAACTTCAGATCTGAGGGTATCAATTCAGATTTTAACCAAGCTCCAGATTTCCCTTAAACTCTTTCTTCTTACCTTCCTTAGCTTATGGCGCATGCTGAACGTTAGGGCATTGTCTTCTCCCGGCTACGTACCATGTATAAATTTTGCACATTACTGTACCATTTCGGTTAGGCCACAATGCGAAGAAAGATAAGACATCTTAATAGATACGACCGAAGACAAGCAGGAGACGGAGATAGAAGATGGTGACGTTACGGCGGTCAGCAGGATGCTACCGACAAAGTCTTCAATGGGTCATTCGGCCGGGCGTGTCACATAACCGAACAATCCAAACAAAGAATACGACGCTCCCAACGCTATCCGGAGAGGGGAATTCACTCACACCGATGTGTGTCAAATGAACTCCAAGTCTCTCCAATATATAGGAATCTTTGGGGGTGTGTGACACGTCCTTTAAGACGTTTAAGTCAATATTTTATTCCAGGCCGACCCAGCACATAAGTGGAATAAATTCAAAGTACATGTTGCTCATCCGATCGAGATGATCTTTAGATCAATCTTACACCTCTCCGAAAGAGGAATCCAATAAAAATATTGCGATCGTCATGCGAGCGGCTAGCCGGAGTTTGGACCTAGGTTGTCCAATTTTACAACACATAGGAGTGTCTGATTTTTGGGAAAAAATCTATCCCACCTTCAACGGTGTTGGAAACAAGGACCTTGACAAGGGTTAAGGAGTTGAGACAATCTTCAGTTACCCGACAACAGAAACAAGGACCTTGACAAGGTTAAGAGTTGAACAGTACGGTGCCAATAAGCAAGAAGAGACGAGTACAAGATGCGAAAACATTCTATGTGACATTTATGGACATTGCATATATTTGTTATAGTGAATTCCTTGCAAATAATTTCCAATGATTATTGAAATTAATTTAAAAAAGTGTTCCAAATTTTGACATGATGTTAGCAAAGTTGCATAACTTACTTTCAATTAAAAATCCTTTGAAAAAGTGTACAAGATGTTGATATCATGATAGCGAAGTTGCGAAGGTAAAAGGAAACTTTGAGGAAATTTGTGGAATTTTAGCTTTTACGGGAAGGAGGTAGGACCTTTCTATTCATTATCTTCCAAAATAGGTTACAACCAAAATCAAAATGGTTAGGTGGCCTCAACCTTTCCGGAGGAAACTGAGTCTGTTGGCCACCTAACGACATGATAAGCCATCCAAAAGCGAAATATTATGAGTTTGTCAAGCCAAGGTAAATAAGTCTAAATATCCTTATACTTCCTAGATTCTAGATACTGTAAACATGGAAAGTTTGAAATTGTTGCATACAAAAAAGTGAAAACAAGGAGTAAACATCATCTTATTCATCATCAGCGAATCAACGGGGAGCGGGATCTCACTTGAGCACGAGCTCGGTTGCGAGATATGCTCTTCGATGCGACTAAGGCGCCGTACTGCCTTTAGAATTGAAATTGAATGTTGAAAAATTCTTATTGTGTCCAGGGGAACCTCTAAGATGAGGGCGAAATTTGGAAGGGATAATGCTCCAAAGCTTTAACCAAGGGGTTCTTCATCATACGATACAAATGGATAGATTGTATTTGTACCAGAAGATCTTCTAAAGTGTGCTGGAAGTTTTAACTTTTGGCACTGAGGTATTGGTCATCAATTCGTCTCCATTATATGACTTTCTAGTTAAGCTTGACTATAAATACCGCAATGGTAGGCGGACACAGGCATAGCTACCCTCATGATAAGTAGAGGCAACTTATTGTTATGCGGGAAAATTTGATTTACGACCACATGGCTTACATGGAGCATTGGGTCGGGTGAGACTCGAGGTGAGCCTTCAGGCTTCTTGCCACGACCACGGGGAACCACAGGTGGGCTTTCCCTTCCCGGAAGCAACACGAACCATGGTTCGAGGGTAGTGAGAGGCGATAACAATTGACTTGGTCCTTGTTAGCGAGAGAGCCTATGCCAGAAAAATGTGATTCCGGGGAGCCCCACCGAGACTGGGGAACCTGCCAAATTAACCACATGTGAGAACCCATTTGTACATAAACCAATATTTTCCCCTATTGGGGGCCCCACCCAATCCAAAAATAAAAATAGTCCCAGAGCAAGAGACATGGGTCCCACTCTTGCCTTGAGTGGATGAGGCCATAAGTATGAGCCAAATCGCGATCATACTAAAACCACTGAAAGCAAAGCCTACACTACAAACATTTAGAAAGAGATCCAAATCCCCAACGGAGACAAAACCGAAGAAGGTCGGGAACAACACATTCACAACAAATGCCCATACGCGACAACAAAATTCCAAGTATACGGAGACACGGGAATACGGAAAACAAGGAGCCCTCATATAATTCTGCAACTGCCATATTATGTTCCGGGTGATGCTCCTTCCTGCATCCAATTCATGACATCGCCATTCTTCCCAAAGACTAGAAAAAAAACTAAATAACTAGCCATGGGCGCGAAACAGGGTTTTAAAACCAAAAACATAACCGAGAATGATGGTCTGAACCCGATTGAGAGTGAACCGACGCCCGGTGTGAGACACTAAGGAACTCCTCCCCCAATCACAGTGCTGCGCAGACCAAACTGGATCCGAACAAGAATTGCAAACAAAAAATTTACCAACACGATGGAAAGACCAAAGCACTGCCTCTATTATGATGCTGCCACCTTGTGAATAGCATTAAGTGGAGGCATGCGTGAACGCCGCTCCATGTGCCTCGTGCATGTGAAGGGTACCTCCTCAGGACCTTCATACCGAATGACTGGCAGTAGCAAGACCTGATCTAGCCAGCTCACCCCGATCGGGGAAAATTATTAGATTATTGAAAGTATTAAGGAGTAAAAAATTATTAAAAATAATGAAAATTTGATTAGGTGTAGTAAGAATAAATATTATATTTACCTATGGGCTCTTTTCTCTGATATTTCCCGAAAATTTTCTGATCTTATTCTGATATTTCTGTGGAAAATGCCTTATTCCATTGGTTGATATTGGTTGATGTATAAATGAGGAAAAGAGAGAATTAATGTGAATGGTTGACGTAAAAAGAACAGGAAAGAAGAGGGATCATTAATGTGAATGATATCAGAACATAATGAAGTATGACAGAAGAAGAGGATTAATGTGAATGATATCAGAACATAATGATATGATGTCGTACTGTAACAATCTTGTTTTTCTCATAATGTAGACAGCATAAGTTAAAAGATGTTGCAAGAAGGCATGACATAAAAACCTCTTAATAATGTTAGGATCCCAATGAGGAAGGATCACATTAACCCATGGACTTTTATCCAAAAGTCATTGCTTGGATTAGCAATCCTTTTTGATGTTAGTATGCATTGTATTACTGTCTATATATAATTGTGATATATCTGGACAGACGGTTCACTGATTGGTTTGTCCTACCAAAGATCTCCACTTGTTAATTCATCTCATGTGCTAGGTCTACTAGTTTTTAGATTGATGAAAGTTCACTGGGCTAGAAGGTTCAAATATAAGTTTATTTCATTCCAAGAAAACGCATCAGAGTTTTAATTTATGGCTTACAGTTTCAGATTTTGAATAGATATGTTCATGCCTAAGTTCAATTTCTTTTGAAGCAGCAGCGGAGAAGTCTTTAATAGAAAACTTAAAAAATTCCATTTCTCTAGTTTGGTGTTCACAAATGGCCATGACAGAGCCCAAATATCCTTTTTTGAGTTGGTAGTTGAAAATTTATCTGGTCCATGGACTCTGGAAAGACTCTACAGAACCTTATATATCTTCTGCTTGTAAATGTGTTTCAAATTAGTAAAAAGACTTAATTTATCACAGAATTTAAAAATACTTCCAACAAGAACAATGAGTGTTCATAGAGTTCTCTTGTGAAATTATCCATATCCATGACATCCCTATGTTATAGCCTGTTTGGATTGCCCAGAATATGCATTTTCATCTATTATCTTCTAGAAACCTAAAATTCTTGGAGGCTTCTTCTAGTTCCTAGATTTTTTTTACTCCTGTTCAGTTTGTAATTGCAACTGTTCTTCTTTGTCAACATTCTCTTTCTAGACACATGGTATGTTCACTTTCAATTGTCTAATTTGTTCACAGCTTGCATTTGACCTGCACACATTCTTGTCTCTTGAGCATATTGCATCTGCTAAAAGTTAAATTTCATGCAGTTCTTCGTCAAATGACCTATTCCTGGACATACTGTACACCTATGTAACATAATTAGTCTCCTAAATTCTTAGTGCATTTCCCTACTCTTTGAGTATTGTATGATCCTTCTGATTGCTAGTTTCACAATAGCCCACATAGCTTGACTCAGCTGACATAACTTGGCAAGATGCATAGTCAACATCGACTGTACCCTGGACAAAACAAAGTCAAAAACTCACAAACCCAATAATATGTAGTAGATTCAACTTTTGGGGAAAAAAAAAAAAAAAAATCCATACATCATGATTTATCACCATATAAATGACCAGCTATTAAATCATCATAGTCTATAATGGATAAATGTTATCAAATGATCTCTCAAAATTTCAAAGTTCGAAATTGAAATTGTGTACATAACTTTAAATTCTATAGGGATTCACCCTGCCAATATCTGATTCCTTACAGTGCACCTAAACAAGATGTTTTTCTTGGCATTCTCCAGTTTTATATTCATGTTGGGTGGCTTAACAAGAAAAACAACTTGATGTTTGCACAAGAGAAGCTGAGGAAAGATAGAAATCACTGGTTGATCATTGAAACTCAACTGCAAGATGGATCTCAACTCAGCTACACTTCTAGTTAATTTCCACCAAAAATGGCTGAAATTTGGTGCCTGAGAAGATCCCTGTCAAACACAACTTTTTGTTTGAAGTTTTCACTTTAGATCTCAATTTTGGCATCAAAAATGCCACAATTAAATTACTTATTAGTCACTTGAAGTATTTTGATTGATGTTTAGAGGTCTTAAAGCTGAAAACAAGAGAACATGATGAAAATGAGTCAATTTTGAACTTTGTGGCACTTTTTGTTGCAGCCAAATTTTGAAAACTCCGGAAATCTATAAAGTTTCTAAAAAAGATGTCTCAGGTTTTGCTGAGGTTTTTTAAATATGTGATTTTTAATTTGAAGTTTGACCTGAGTAAAAGCAAGTTTTGGCCCTTTTGGTTTAGACTTGTTTTCTTTGGAGAGTCTAGAATGATTTTTTGTGAATATTTTAACTTTTTGGCTAGTGAAACAATTATGTTCCTGATAGAATGGATGAAAGAATAAATAAAGTATGCAACAATAATGTTATAATCAAGGGGATTAAGATCTTAATAAGACAGGTGGAAAAACAAGGAGGTCCACTAAAACCTTTCGATAATGTGTACATGACTAACCTGCCATATTCTGTCCAACAAAACCGTTCTGGAAATATTATTTTAATCACTGTAAAATGCCTCCGGAAAATCTATCAGTAAGTCCTCAGTTTAATTAATGGACTCCCAAAATTGAAGTTACCACAGTCTGAAACTTTAGAACTTGAAACACGATTTTCTAAATTCTATGTTAGATACTCATTTTCGATGAAACTGTGTTATATACTGAAATATTGATGTAGAACTTCCCAATCTCTATTGAAGGTTGGTCTAAAGTATTACATGTGCTAATGTTGCAATGTTGTAATAGTGGACTTTTACTTTTCCTATTATGTTGTTGAACAAATCTCTATAGCTCTTGCCTCTTATTTTTGGTACAAGTAACAGATTACCTCAAACCGTCAAAAAATACCTATAAAGAAGAATTCGAAATATCTTCAAAATAACATAGAATTTTACAAATAAATCCCAAAGTTTGGAAAAAACCAAATCATTACAAATATAAGTTTTTGACACCAACTATGTTCATTAACATTGTCATTGAGTATTGTTGGGAATAATCATATATAACAATTATAAGACAGATGTTATGTGCTGGTATGGAGAGTCTGGTAGCTCCCTCCATACTTCGGCACTAACATCACCTGCAGTGTCATGCCTTTTTACTGTATTTGGCTTTGTAAGTTTATTGTCCTTCATTTTTATGTGATATTGCAGACTATCTTTATTGTGGCATATACGCTGCATAGATTATATGAGCAATTCAATGAGAACATAGTAAAATATGGTAATACAAGATGGAAAAAAAAACAGAAAAAATCAATATGATAATCTATGATGATTGAAGAAGAGTGAGGTCATATAAAAGACTATCGAAGGTCAAAATCAGTCTAAATTACAGCTAAGGATGAGTATCCTTTACGTATGCACTTCTAATCCTTTTATTGATCACATGGCGGTACTTGCAAGCACACTTCTGTAGGCGCATGTGCATGTTCTATCCGTAGGTAACATACAATCCATGGAGGTTTGTTTGAACTTTAGTCATGGATCTGTTGATGCGCATTTACTGGTTTAATTCAGTTTCTAGCTTGCAACAACTAAGTACATTTTAAAGAAATTTAGCAGCCAAAGACTGAAAACAAATTTCTGTAGATACTTACCAACCATCAATTTAATTACAAAAATAAACTATACATAATCAAACTGCAGTAACTCAGGTACCGAATATCTAGATGGTCACAGGAAATTCTTCAGCGCAAAGAGTAGTCAACTTTAGATTCAGGTGAGTTCTAATAGCTTTGAAGTTTATCCTAAATGAGTTTGGCTAATTCTCCTCATTGGCTAATTCTCCATTTATAGCCAAGTGTACCAGCAATAGAGAGCTGCATCCTAATAAGAACAATTTCAATCACCAGAATGTATGTTTGGAACAAGCATACAGGTGCTACAACAAGAGATGCACGGCGAAAACACCATCACTTCAAATTGAGATATAGCCCATGTTGTAGACTTCCTGTAGATGTAACAGATAATTATTGAGTTGTTCACAGGAGGTCGGCAGGTCAAAAGTGGCTGGAATCTGGGTAATTTTTTTTTTTAAGAAATCTTGCAGTAGTAATGTTGAATCATGTTTTTATTTGTAGTGTTTGAATCATGTTTTATTTGGTAGAAATGGATTTAGCACCATCAAAAACCTCGAGGGAGCATCCAAAATTTTGAGAGTTTGATAGCTATAACCTGGATTTACAAAAATCTCTGCCGGGTTTATTAAAATCTTGCCAGAATTTCCATGATTTTCAGGGCAAAAAAGCAAGCTAGTTAGATTAGGGCGATAATTATTGACAAGGGTTTATTCCCAGAAACCCTTGTGGCCCTGACAAATTTGGAGGAAACCAATAGAGTGAAGTGATCTAGTGATCTTCATATAAAAGCCTGAGGGGATGCCAGTTGTAAGTTCATGTTGCTTGAGAATAATATGTCAGCCACAAAAAAAAATCCTTGGGAAAATGGTATGTGTGGCGTGTTGGATTGAGGAGTTAGCTCAAACACACTTATGCTTGTTTTATATAATTCCAGTCCTAGTGATGAAGAGGACTGGCTAGCCAAGTCTAGGGGGAAAGCGATTGCATTGGCCAAAACTATTCTCAGGGATTAATTGGAAACACTAGTCAACTATCCTACGAATTGAGTTCTGTATTTGTCTGGTACAGATGGCCTAAATGGGATTCTGTCTCCAATTTATTGTGGTAAATGTTGCATGTAATGATATGACTTATAAAGTGAATGAAATGCCTCTCTAGAGCGATCAGGACATACTTATTTATTAACCTTAATTGCTTTAAAGAATGTCATAACAGGAAAAAAATCAAAGGAAGCGGTCACATCGATTCTGCTTTGAAGTGTGGATGCCTCTGCGGAGGACATAAATTTAGTAATATTATCTGCTTTAAAGAGCAGTCATAACTAGAAAAGGATCACAGGAAACAGTGACATTCATTGTTGAATTATCACATTATCAACTCTAGAAAGGTTTGAACTAATCTCAAAACAAGCATGTTCATAAAAAAACATAAACAGTGTCTTTTCATATAAACACCCATAACGTTGAAATAGATGCTGATACTTTTAATGAGCAAAACAAAAATGAAAAGCATTTTAGATCTTGTAATTGGAACAACCAATCAATAAAGAATCACTTTTAACTTTTGTAACCAGAGAAAAAATGGCTTCTTCTTTCTCAACTCCTCTTCAGAACAATGCACCCTGATTTCTAAATTTACCAGAACGTTGAAGGAATTGAGTAATGCAAAATTGCAAGAATAGCCAATTCTGCAGACCTATGAATAATTGGGATGTGTGAGTTATACAAAATTGGTGCTAGTGCCGAGTGATTTCACATATTTGCCCATCATTAATTTTGGTAGGCTAGGAGAGGCTAAGGGGCCACCACTTACCATATGCTAGGATGCTGAGCCTCATGTCTCTTGGTCGTTGGAGTTTATGGGAAAGGCTTTTCATTTAATTCACAAGTTTTGGAGGGCCATTCATTCTGCAGAAAAATCCCATTAAATCACCAGCATTCACAAAATCAGATGTTTACATTCAGATTGAAGAAAAAAACATGCACAATTTCCCTAATTATGAACAGACCATCAAAGGTATTGCAATAAAAATTTACTTCCATACCTTGGAGAAAAATACATAGATGTGATGTCAAGTTTTGCTCTGTTCTATGCCATTTCAGATTAGGGCACAATGCGAAGAAGATAGAACATACTAATTGATCGATAGAAGACAAGCCAAGACGGAGATAAGAAATGGTGGCGTTACGGCGATCAGCGAGATCGCTACCAACGAAGTCTCAATAGGTCATTCGACCAAAGCGTGTCCACACATAACCCCGGAGAACAATCCAAACAAAATGTGCAGCTCCAGCGCTATCCAGGAGAGAGAATTCCTCCACATCGATGCTCCAATGAACTCCAGTCTCCATACACGAGTCTTTGGGGGTGTGTGACACGTCCTTTAAGACATTTAAGTCAATATTTTATTCCAGACCGACCCGGCACATAAGTGGAATAAATTCAAAGTACATGTTACGCTCATCGATCGAATGATCTTTAGATCAATCTTACACCTCTCACGAAGAGGAATCCCAATAAAGATATTGGGATCATCATACGAGCATCACAACCGGAGTTTGGACCTAGTTGTCCAATTTGCTCCCTCTCAGCGGGAAACTCCGTCCCACCTAGTGCAGCTCCAAACATCGTGCGTCATCCGCGTAACGCTGCGGCCTCTTTGTTTCGAAGACGAGAAGTGGGTCGGTCACAAGGGCATCATGCCAGATTGACGATTCGGCTGAGAGGTCCGAAACCTCTCTATTAGACTCACGAAGAGTCTCCAACGCGAGAAGTTGGTTCATCGACCCGAAGTCGGGCGGAGGTCCCGGAGACCTCACTATTAACGATCCCGGACTAAGCGGTTGGACTTTGCCATCCCTGAATAGAGAGTACGGCAAACTACGATGCGTCCATCGATCTTTGCTACTAGTCTCTAGCGTTTCCCACCTCATTGGCCAAATGAGGGGGTACTTCCATGAGCCTAAACTCAATGGGTAGGACACATACGGGGCACGGAGATAAATGAAGGCGAACCAACTCAATAGTACGTGGTGGGGCGGAAGCACCATAAGTGCTTATAGCTCCAGAAGCTATCCCAAAACCCCCGAGGCTCCCGAGCTCATCGTCCAATAGGACCCTCAAAAATAGGGTCGTTCCATGATTCCAAGATTCTCCTGAAGGTTAGGAACATGAAAGGCGCACACAAAGCATATAGTGAGAATATCGCATTGCTCATGGAGGTTCCTGCATGATCGAGCCTTACGGCGCCTCGGCTGTACCATATCCCGGATAAAGTGGTACCGACCATGAGCATGCTTGGATCAATCGTGGAACCGAGTTACGTAACGAAATGAATCCCCCTCTGGTTATCACAAAGGATAACGGTGGCATCTAGCACATGCTCGAACGACTCCTGAGCTTTTGCAACAAGTGACGACTTCTGTGAGCCATACATGTTACAATGTATTCGGCCTCGGCGGTACTCAAGGCTGAGCACAGATTCTGTAGAAGCAGATCTACATGTGAAGTAGCATCCGGATATGTGCTCTTGCGATCCACCACAACGCTGCCCGGCCCAATCGGTATGTATATCCATGGAGTGTCATGCCCGGCGGTGTATCTCGGCCCTGTGGTCTATCGTGCCTCGAGAGATATCTCAAGAGTTTCTTGGCACCAACCCGGTGAATGTTATGATCAACCATGCGTTGACTCAAAGTGATCAACAGCACAACATATGTTCGAACAAGTGTTCGTTTAGAGCATCCAGGGTCCCTATGAGTTGCGTGCTACGATGAGACGGAACCCGACAGCACTTCTTCCTCAACTTCTTTAGGGACCGGTTCCATGGTTTCAGTCCATCATACCGAAAAAATCATAATGTATTTTCCTTGAGAAAAGGAAAATCTCGCCGAATCTCTGCTTGCTAGACCTTGAGGAGCCCTGAACGGTATTCGTCACCGATTACTTCATCTCGAACACGACGGCGAGCTCCCTCTTGCACGTGATGAATGAGAGGGGTGACCTGTCGAGGAAGAGGGTCATCCACATACGACACCAGAGGCCAGGGATTTCCCATCGGCAACCTTGAAGTAAGGGTTCGGATCGGCAATACTTGAGTGAAGCCCGGCTTCCTCCCAGTAGCTATCTATCCTCTTGTGCCAATCTCGGTGCTTCGATTCATTATAGAGGGCTTTCTTCAACACTGCGGACATGGGTGTCCCGATCCACAGACTTCCAACCCCAAAGGTTGCTCACATATATCTCTTCCTTTATCACATCATGCGGAAAAATCGGTCTTCACATCATCGATGAAGACTCCATACTTGCGTGGCGACGAGAGCTATAATAGATCAAATGATGGTATCTCGAGCCACGAGTGCAAATATGTCATCATAGTCTATATCTTCCTCACGGGGAACGAATGTGCCTTGAACTTTTCGACCACTTCCAACAGTTCATACTTGATCTTGTAGAGCCATTTCAAGGTGGCTGCTTGCTTTGTCCTACGGCGTAGCATCCCTTCCGGAACTTGATGCTTTATGACTTCCTCCATTGTACAAAAGTACTCATGGTTGCTAGATATCTGACCATTAATATGGCTTCTTGGTTTTCATCCCGAATTTCCCCCTGCGGTACTCACTATGTCCTTGAGCCATGAGGATCTTCTTTCGTTGAACGAACATCCACGCAGAGATATATCTCCCTCTTAATGTCGGCTTCTCTCTCGAGAGAAGACATACGTTTAAATGAGGGCATCCCAGACACCATCTTGAAATTGGGACACGATCTCCCACGTCAAGCCATCAACGTTTCTGTTGATCATGACCCCAGGCCTTCAATATATGGCAAAAAAAACGGCATAAACTTCGATTCACATTTTAGGTTTACCATAACGCTCCAATGTAGGACGTACGATCTGTCTCTTGCCTGCATAGATATCTATCTATGTCATTGACATACGGGGAGAACATATCGATGACCTCGGCTTGTGTTAGAAGTCCCCTTTCGGCCACTCCGTATTGTCTGTGAGTAGCTCCTTTGTGACCTTCTGGAAGCTGCTGACTGACAAAACAAGGGATCCATTCTACCTTGGATTTCCATCACAGACTTGAGGCATTTAACCTTGATTTGCTTCCAGTTGCCCATTGCGGATTCTTCCCCATTGTTCTTTGTCAAGGTACTGAATCAATGACTTACATTGATGCACATTTTCGTCAACAATTTGACCATTACATAGACTTTCCTCAAGAGACCCGGCGGTCAACCTTTAAAACTTCCGGCTTCAAACATGGGTGTACATCTGTATCGCTGTCATAATGACGATCGACATAGAATCACGGAAATTTTAGAACTATCACATTCATTACGGCTTGCGGGAATATGAACTTCACTTACATCTCATGGACTCTTGTCCTTCGATGCTCTGAACGAGTTCTCTTCCTCTCTCCCCTTGCAAAAATGTTGTTGCTCCATTATAAACCACTTCTTTAGCCAGTCTCTATTTCACTTCACATATTAGGCCCCGATCAATCGCCTTCTTTACGACAATGCCTCCAATGTCAACGCGATCAAGGTCTCGAATTCACCCTTATATCCACGTATTTAAAAAACGGCTGCTGTCCACGGGCTTCCCGTCCTGAAGACGACCTTCTTCCCCCAATTATACTAAGCGAGTAAGATATGCATTTTGTCCGGGTACATCACCCTGGATTACGGTGACTCACATAATCCATAATGCGGAGATGGATAACGGTGAACACAACGCTGCGAACATACCGTTTGCTATAATCGACCGGTTATGTAACGAGCGGGCAAAGAGAAACCTAAGATGGAAATATGGGCAACGGTGTGCTTATTAAAAGCAAAGCCGATGGACATGTACTCAACGGAAACATCTCCTTTGTGAGACCTTGTCACTTTGGCGGCATTGAAACCTTCAACGCCAGGCAGGTAGTTCTTTGCAATAGCAACGAGATTATCCTTGTACCTAATCAAGCTCTCGTAGTGTCACCGAAAACATCTGCGAATTTTGAGCTGCAACGATCCGAACTTCTCAACTGTAATGACATCGGTTCCTTTGAGATTGCATTCGATACTTCCGGAATTTCTAAAATTCTCCCGGGAGAGATCACTAAACTCTCGAACTATGGGGCAGGTTATCTCGAATTCTGTAGAAAATTTGCGTGATTTGCGAATAGATCAACCTCGCTATTTTGTTCAAAATCGAGCTTTGTCATCACTAATATGTGTGTGTAGGGGTTTTAAGACATCATCTGGACGCGGCTGCATGGTTTTGCACTGTGGGCATTTTTACAGCCATCTGTGCTTTGAAAGGCAACGGCGAGAATCACAATTAGACTTCGCAGTGGTGACAATAGCGAGATACCCCGTCGAGATATCCACTCGCCGAAAATAGCGGCTTTGAGTTTTTTCACAAAATGCAAATTCCTAACGGATCGAAAACATCATTGTTGCCATTGCCATTATATTTAACTTCACGTGTATTTCCGAAAGAAGTCAAAAAACATCATCGCCGTCATTTTTCATTAGCTCTAATTGCCGGTGTCGAATCAAACCAAGGTCGAGAAACCACTAAAGCCCGGAACCAATCAAGCTTTTCCGCAAGGCACGGAATCCATATTACTTGGACACATTATTTTCCGGCTTTGAATTCACTGCGCCGGAGTTTGGACAAAGTCTCCCCATTCGTCATCGACGCCATTTTCCATTGTTAAAGTCCCACCTCGGCTGCGCATAATTGCACTCCTGCGGTCCTCAAATTCAATGAATGCAAAGCCGGTGGTTTTACGAGCTACCCTTACTGCTTTGCGCAGAACGCCATGGGCTACGAACCGTCGTCCGGTTCTGCTCGGTTACCGAGGATCCAAGTTCCCCACGTACACCCGCGACGTTATCACCATTATTGAGTTCCTTGTCTGCTAAATAGGCAAAGTAAATCCGGATTTTAACGAGGGCTACGACGCCGATGGGTAGAAATGTAAATAAATCGATAGAAATCGAAACACGGAAAGGCAGTGATGCGAGAACCCCTTTGTCTCCCGCGGCCCGGCATGGAAACACGAAATTTGCCCATTGAATTTGCGTCCGATTATTCCAAGCGACTTTCACCCGGCGCGCCGGGCGGCTGCGAGCGAGAATCGGCGCCCGATGCTCATTGAATTTGTACGGTGGGAACCACAAATTTTCTCGCCGAGTTCGAATCCTGCTTGTCGGCCCTTCAGGAATTCACCGGTCCACCACGGCTCGCTGAAATTGTGGTTTGGCGCCGATTCGACTTCGCCATCATTCAAGCGTCGAATTCGACTTCCCGCGTCGGTGACTCGTGAAAAAAAATTTTCGAGTTCTGAAAGCTGACGCAAAAATTTTGCCGAGTTACGGAGCGATAAAAAAAAAACAAAAAAATTGCGCGGCGAGCGTCGTTGGTTCTTTCGGTGGTTTGCACGGCTCGGTGGTCGCATAAAAAAAGCTGGAATGCGGGACTTTGCGTCCAAAGATATTTTCCTTTGATATGAACCGCTTCAAAAAAAAAAATGATGTGGGGGAGTAGTCCCTCTTACAACGACATTTATATTTGTCACCTTACACGCTAACCGGGAAAAGTGCTCCATGGAAAGTTCAAGCCTAGGGCCGTCTTCAACCTTGCTCCCGATACCATGTCAAGTTGTCCCCGATACATGCCATTTCGGATTAGGGCACGTGCGAAGAAGATAGAACATACTAATTGATCGATAGAAGACAAAGACGAAGACGGAGAGATAAGAAATGGTGGCGTTACGGCGATCGAGCGGGATGCTTCTGCAATGAGGGTCTCAACTAGGTCCCATTGACCAAGCGTGTCACACATAACCCGGAGCAATCCAAACAAAGAATGTGCGGCTCAACGCTATCCGGAGAGAGAATTCTCCCACATCGATGTGTCAAAATGAACTCCAGTCTCCAGTATAGGGAATCTTTGGGGGTGTGTGACACGTCCTTTAAGACATTTAAGTCAATATTCCGAACACGACTGACACATAAGTGGAATAAATTCAAAGTACGTATTACTTGCTCATCTAAGTCGAGATGATCTTTAGATCAATCTTACACCTCTCACGAAAGAGGAATCCAATAAAGATATTGGGATCATCATGCGAGCATCACAACTCGGAGTTTTGGACCTAGTTGTCCAATTTTAACATGTGACATCATGCAACGGAACTATTTCCTTGCGTACCTTGCGGCAAAATATGTAAATATGCCTTCATGCACGCGAGGCATCCTGACAAATGTTGCCCGGGCGCAACTTTTCGCTTTCCCGGAAACTGCAATTAAGCCAATTTTAAACGAGCCCATTGCTGGAGTGCTCAAGGAAAGGGACACTCCCGCATTTGAACTTCCCTAGTAAGAAGAAAAGTTTGCTCTGCTCACTCAAGCTGTTGAAAAAACAAATGAAGGGTAGTAGTCATTCTGTCACCTGCGAAATCCAAATGGTTTCTTCCAAGCTAGCCTTCCCAACAAGTTATGTATCCCTTCGTCCTTTGGCTTCGGTCTTCCACAAAGTACGCACTCTTAAGATCTTTGCTATCTCATCCCTCTCACAGCCAACAGATCTATGCTTTGCAATCAAGAACATACTCTTCCTCACTAATGACTGCTTTTGGAACTCCAATACAAACTAGCCACATTGAAGGTTGGCAATATATGCAAGTTCAAACCTTGAACGAACTCAAACACATAGGCATTCTTTAAAATATTTTAGTGGTTAGGGTTGTGAAAATTCGAGGTGATCGTAATCCTATTGCAACTATTATATTATTTACTTTTAATTATTATTCTACTTAACAATTTATACATTTGCATTTCTTACGACAAATATCGAAATAAATACCATTTAACAACCTTCACAAATAAAAACCGCTTAGAAATATAGCACACACATAAAATAACATAGTTATTTTGGACAAAAGTCACGGAAAAACCCAACTTGAGAAAACCGTTGCGGTAGTGAGGTTTTATTATATTATACAACGGTGAAATGCGGAGTACATCTATGGATGCCTAGCGCTCCAAACAACGAGAAAATACGAGTAAAATATTAAGGAATTACCCTTCTCCAACGGAGCAATCTGCGGTACGGACTTTCCCTATCGAAGGTTGGCCTCCTTGAGCCTTTGTGAGGAGCCTACTGTGACCCTTTCTGCGTAGCTGTTGGATGACTTGCCTCAAGCGGAGCTTTGATGAAGTAGTTTTCCTCACAGAGCTGAGAAAAATTATTCTATGACGCTCCCCAGGACTCCATCTCGACCTTTGAGCTAAGAATGAATTTCTCCTCCCAAATCGTCCCCATCTAATTGAAGCAACGTACGGTCCCTCGACGCTACCTCTGCGGGATAATTCAACTCACTTTTCTTCTGCCTCTTGGATCTGCATGGCTTTTCTCAGGCTCATTGTCTCTACCCCTCACTCATTGCTTCGATCTCATTGAATCTCCCACTCACAGTAACAAACAAGCGCTATTTATGGAAATTGATCTCCTAGCAAAATTAGGCTGGCAAAGTGATTTCTCAGTATTGGAAACTTCTTATATTCTGGTGAGACTTCAACGACGAATAGATCTTAATCGATGGCTAGGATTAACTTGAAATCGATCCATGTAGGTATCTAATTTACCCCCTTGATTTAATTAATTACGTTTAATTAATCATATTCCCTAAGTTTAGACTTAGGAAATATTTAAAATTGAGTTGTTTTAACTCTCTATCATGAGCCTACTAAAGTACCCATCACTCAAACAAAGTCTTGATGTGACATGCTGTGTTTTTTCTCTATCTTATTTTAATGCTTAGTGGGTGATATTGATGATGATCAATATAAGTGATGCTTTTGATGATATGTAGGTATTTGTTGTAGCATAATTTTTTTTGGAGCTAGAGGTCGTATGGGTTGTTTTACGATATGTTCATTTTAGAGATGGATTGCACTCTATGCTATTTTGGTTGTGCATCCTTACATGTTATATAAATGAGAACTTTTGCTTATTTGTGTATAAATGGTTTGGATTCATATGGATGTACATGAATATATGTGTTTTCCTTTAAAGTTTGAATATTTTATGTGTTTTGGTTGACGGGTTTTTTCTAGGTTTCTGTCGATCTGACTAGTTCGATCAAGGGAGTCTATTGGTTCAATGATCGGTTCAGTTTTGATAACAATGTTGGAAGCCTAGCCTTGATGAGCCATGTATCCCTTTGTTCTTTGGCTTCTCAATCTTCCACCAATCTATCCTCTTAAGATCTATTAGATCTCACCTACATTTAGATATTTATGCTTTGCAATCATGACATATTCTTCCTCCTTGAAAATTCCCTTTTTGGAACTCATACAAATTATTACATTTGAAGGTTGGCAAGATGTCCAAACCTTGACAACTCAAACATGAGGCATTGTAAAAAAATATTTATTAGGGTTGTGCAGGGAATGAAATGAAAGGTACGAAAGGAAATAAAACACACACGAGAGAAATATAATAGAGATGATATAGTGACAACCAAATTTCTATTAATAAATAAAATAGAAAAACATTGTAAGAACCTGATTGGCCATAATGGTGGTAGCTATCTTTGAAGAGAGATAAATGAGGACTACATTTGCAAAAGCTATCACATGAGGTCAGTGACCTTTTAACATAAAGAAAAAAACCTTAGATATCCAAAGGAGTTTGTGGGCCCGACGTGGTTCGTTGGTACATCAACTTTTTGTGGGTACGACTTTTATACAATCTCTATTTGAGTGTACAATAACTCATTGGAAAGAACAATTTGGGGACTACAAATTTTAAATGGGGCAAAGGCATCCCATGACAACCTATCTCCCAGAGATTACCAAAAAACATCGTTTGGGGCCTCAAACTAGCCCCTAAGTTTGGGACCCAAAAACCATGGAAATAATGTCGAGAAGATGAAAGGCCATTGAGTCAATTTTAGAGGTGGGTGGTCACTAATGGGGAAACTTCCCTCTGTCCGTGTAGAAACTTTTGTTAGATTTGACTCCTTGTGAGCCACTTCCTTTGGTGAAGAAATTTCCCTAATTTAACAACATTGTAGTCTAGTTGTGTGTGATGTTGATGCGTATTCTTTGTCTTGCCGGTGTAAGACGATCCGGCTGTTAGCATTCGATACGAGCCCGAAGATTGAATTTTTAGGCCAACTACTCAGCTACCTGCGAGGTTTTTAACGAGGTGGAAAATATGGTCGAAACAATGCCATTAATCTTGGTGGCTTGATAAAGGGGAATGATCGATTCAAAGCATTTTCACCCACAATCTTTTTGTGATTGTGTAAGTTCCCTCTTAGAGTGGAGTTAAGTTTTTATTTGGGACAATGAGACATCTTTCTTTAGATGCGACCACACCTTATCACCAACATGAAACTTGTGGGGAACCATTTGTTGGTCATATTGTTGCTTGTACTTGGTCTTGGCTTTCTACATGGTATCATGAACCTATTGTTGGAGCCATTTGATTCATTCAACAAATTTAGTTGCG
The DNA here is from genome assembly GCA_034641835.2 of Pinus albicaulis. Taxonomy (NCBI): domain Eukaryota; kingdom Viridiplantae; phylum Streptophyta; class Pinopsida; order Pinales; family Pinaceae; genus Pinus; species Pinus albicaulis. Next base: position 116,284 of record JAXQQM020076876.1, on the reverse strand, counting down.
GAGATATCTCTATAGGTCTCCTGATCTTGTGCACATGCTTTTTTGTGAAAAGATGCGCCATGTTGACGTTGTGGTGGTCATAGTGACCTTCCTTTCACCCAGCATGACTAGACCATGAAGGGACAAAATTTGCGGTACGAGAGATTTCTTTACCAGCAAGTTGACCTCCTAAGTATGTGATGACACCAAGGGAATGAGACTCATAAAAGAAAATGATGTTTCCACATATAAGGTTGTCCTAAAAGAACATCACAAGCTTTGGTGGGGAAACATAACACAATACTTCATCTTTAAATGGCTTCATGTTTAGCAAGGACAACCGATATTGTTGGTTGAAACAAATGTCTCATCCATGGCTCAAACAAATAATGGTGTATGGTTGGGGGTGTCGCCTGCATTGGAAGCAATATACGCGGCCATAAATTCAGAAGTCAGTTCTTTTGGTTCCTATTATCCATGATATGATATCATGGGGTCTTCACCCACATATGTAGATGGGGCATGCTCCCCTCTTTGCTCCTTTGGCCCTTCTAGTTGGATCTTTGTGATTATGATGGTAGCAGTGGGTTTTGTATCATTGATCTTTCCTTTATCCGTTTTGAATCATAATCTGATTTTAACTCTATTTATTTTCTTAAAGTTGCATGAATAATGATTATTTCGAGCAAAATTCATCGAACTTGTTGTGCCAAGGGATTTGTGGAACTCACACCACTTTTCAATGTTCTTTCACAACTTCTCATTACCCCTTCTTTGACTATGACTTGAGTTTGTTTTCTTGAGGTTGGGTTTCCTTGCTTTATCCTTGTTCTACAAGTTTGGGTTGTGTTTTCCAGGCTTTATTTCAATTTATTTGTAAACCCAAATTCTTGCTTATTCCTTTGCTTCAATTTCTATTCAATTTTGACAATATCGATAAGTGGCTCCTAGAGATAAGATGTCCAGAAATCCATCTACATTTGGATGTGCGTGTGAACCACTATGGTATTTCAAAACCAGGTGTTGGTTATAGTCAACGATACCTAGGTTTTGAGCGCAAGGTATAGAAAAATATTGGTGTACTTCATCATTGTCTGGTCTTTCTCTTGTCATAATGTTGTACATCTCATATGCGGGTCATTATAGCTCCCCACAAGGTAAATTTCTCCTTAAGGGCACCAACAAAAGCTTCCAAGTGGGTCTTGCCTTGAATATCGTAGACTCATCTTTAAGTTGTGTCTCTCCCGATGTAACCTTCTCACCAATCTTTGCCATGAGGAAGGGATTTCAAGAGTGAAAAGGTGATTTTTTCATTGTCAAAAAAAAAATTGGACAGGGTAATAACCCTCCCCAACAGATTTAACTATTTCTCCTAAGCATTTGCATCTGTATGGCCTTCAAATAAGGGGACATCAAAGTTAAATGGTACCTTGAAGGGTGTCACATCGACGAAATTGTTGTTGGTTGAACGTGCCTGGTCCTGTGGAAATAGTCGAAGGTCAGGCAAAATTGCCCATCATCTCATTCCTTTGTCTTGCAAGTATTTGAGCAACCTCTTGATAAGATCATACATGTTGCATCATCTCTTTTCTTCTGTCATGGGAGGCCACTTGGATTGGAGAGAACGATCACATTCCTAATGAAACTAGCTTGAGATCCAACTCCATGTACCCTAACCTCGTCGAGGACATGCTGTGGGCAATGATAAGGAGTAGATCAATTTGGTACACTTTGATCACATGAAATGAAATGAAAGGTAGGAAAGGGAAATGAAACACACATAGAAATACAACACATAGAACAATAGCCATAGAAATGAGCAACTAAACTTCTATTAATAAATACAATAGTAGAATATTTTAAGAACACGAACTAACCCGAAATTGTAGTAGTTGTCTCTGGAGAGAGAGAGATAAAAAAGTTACATATTTGTACAAGTTATCATAAGAGGCTATTCTTGGAGTCATTTAACATAGGTAAATAACTCTATAGGTTCAGAAACCCTTACCCTATAAGATGAAGTGCAAAGGTTTGCGGTCCCCCGAGGTGGGATTTAAGTTGGTAAATCAACTTCCCGAGAGCCTGACATTTGAACACAATCTCTATTGGGGCACACAATAGCTCATTGGAAAGAATCATCCAAGTGTGAGAATATGACTTCCAACCATGGCTAGGTTACGACATGACAATCTATAGCCTCGAAGTGCCAAAAAACATTGCTTAGAGGCCTAAAAAATGACCACAAGAAGTTTGGAATCCAAACACCATACAAAAATTGTCAAAAGATAGAGAACCTTGGTCTGAGTGGAAAGTTCATGACCAACGATATCCTTAGGATCATCGGATCTTACAAGTAATCTTTTGTTTTCAACTGTTGCCTCTGATACCTTTATTAATCTTTTCTACCAATATGGTAGCCTTGAAGCCCCCTTCTTCAAATTTCTCTGTCTTCATTTTCATGTCAACCTTGCATGTAGACTTCACATCTTTGTTGTAGTACATGCTATTCATTGTGTTCATAAGCTCAGCAAGGTATTTACATCTTCACTCTCTTGCTTCACACAAGCCTACCAAATTAATCACTCTGTGTAGAGACATATTTGTGACCAAATTGTATACAAAAATCAATGTGTGTTGACACAAATCCACTCTGTAAGGTTCTCCCCAACCAAATGTCTCAATAGGCTTGCAGAGTTTGTGGATGATATGCAATGACAATTTTGTGTCAAGTTTCTTATAGAAGATCTTCCATAAATAGCAGCCAATAAATTAGTTGTCCTTGTCTGAGTATGATTTTGAAACAATGTGAGCAAACATTTTGTCTAAAGAATAAAACAACTGTGTTTTTGGCATCATTAATTTCTTCATAGGAAATGAAATATTGCAATTTTTAAAAAGTTATCCCAACAACTACAGGTAGAATCTGTTACCTCATCGGGTTCTTGGCAATCCACATTGATATCTTCCCATGATATACAGCATTATCGGTGTTTATTATACGGCATTAGTATGTCTGTTGACTTCTTCCTGCTTGTCTTTAAGTAAATCATGAAGCTATTCACCCACTTCTTCATTTTCTTGGCAATCCCACACAATAGTAGCACTCTTCAACTAATGCATGACTTTCATTGTTGCCAAAGTGCCCACTCAAAGCACCATTGTATTCTCTTGAGGTGGTTTTCTCTCATTGACCCTCTTAAGATGCATAATTTGTTGTTTCCTAAAATAGGAATCATTCTTGGATAAAGAGTAGTCCAACAATTAAATTAGGCCACAACTCCATGGCTCTTTATTGGCTTCCTAAGGTTCAACAAAATATGTATGTTGAATTCTTCCCTTGGCATGCTAACAAATCATGGATCTCTCCACCCACTTCTTCATGTTCTTGTCGATCCCATGCCAAATAGCCGCACTCTTCAACTAATGCATGGCTTTTATCATTATGAAAGTACACCCAAGGCACTATTGTGTTGCTCTTGAGTGAGTTTTTCTCTCATTAACCCTTCTTGGATAAAGTAGTCCAAGAATTAAATTTGGTCACAACTTCATGGCTCTTTATTGGCTTCCCAAGTTTCAGAAAATATGTATCCCTTTCGATAATTTTATAGCCCCACCATCTACTATCATAGTAGTCAATAATCCTATATTTTTATTCAACTCACAAGTAACCCTAGTGGGTCTTAAACCTATGTTTCATCCTAAATCTGTAGCTTTATATGAAGTTACTTACTTCATGTGCCACTAATTGCGCTTTGCTTTGTTGTTTATATATTTCCAACACTTTGATGATCGATATAAGGACAAACTCCTTGTACAACTAATATTTAACTTCCACGTCTCCGATGCAAGAATGATGACATAAAACTACGGATCATACACCGTGCTACTTTTGTTTGCATCATTTATATTTTTACTAAAGAATACAATTATCTTTCCCTACGAAGCTAAAAAGCAGCTACTCCAATGTTGTTCCACTAACATCATAATCCACTTGGAAAACTTTCTCAAAGTTTGGTAAAATTGGCATTAGTTTCTCAAAGACTTTCTTCTTTAAAAATTCAAAGCCTTTTTGTGCTCCCATATACTATTGGAAATCGTATTTTTATGCACATTGATAATGGTACACATACACCACTAATTTTCCCACTTGGAACACTTTTTCAAAGTTTGGTAAAATTGACACTAATTTTTAAGCGACTTTCTTATTTATCAATTCAAAGCCTTTTCATGCTACTATATTCCATTGAAACTCATTGTTTTATGCATGTTGATAATGGTGCACATCCATCAGTAAATTTGTCTAATCGCTTCTAACAAAATCTCACTCATCCATGAAAGTTTCTTATCTCAAATACGACTTTCTTGAAATTGGCCACTTTGTAATGGCTTTTCCTTTCTTTGTATCGATAGACTTCAACCCATTTTGGAATGTTACAAATCTCAAGTAGGCAATTATTTTTTCATGAAGGAGCATTTGTGCAGATTTATGAGCAACATTTTATGCTTTAACTTATCCAACTTACTTGCCTCAAATGACTCACATGCTCCTCTCTTGTCTCGTTGTGAAAATTAATATGACGCAAGGAAACTACGGCACTTACGCAAGTAAAAGGTTTTTCACTTTCATAATGCCTCAAAATTATTAGGTGCATTTGTCCACCCAAATCGCATGACGAGAGCTTCGTACAATGCTTCCTTTGTCTTAAATATTGTCTTGCACTCCTCTCCCTTCATTAATTTGGATTTGGTAATATATGCTTTTTAAATCGATGCGGCAAGTGCTTTGCTCAATAAAACATTGCACTAAATCATCCGTTTCTCAATCATGAAAATCAATACTTGATGATGTCTTGTTGATGACACATGAATCGTGCACATCCACTATTCTCCTCCTTCCGTTGGTGCTAATACAATAGTTATTATTGCGAAAATCTTAAACTCTTTCTTATCGTCCTCAATCCGGTAACTCATGAACTTGCCTATTGTTCTTTTCACTTTCAACAAGGGTCGGTGTGTGGTGCTGTTTGGTGGACTTGAAATTGCATAAAATCAATGTACTCGAAATGCTCCTTGAAAGAGAATCATTTCCCTTCTCTTCCTAAGCATAAATTTTAGCAAAATGGAAAAGAAACATTTGGCCCTCTTTTCCTCTTTCAAGAACTCTTTAGTGGTGCATAACATCATTGCACTTCCCTTTGTTATAGTTATGATTGTTTTTATGTCTCATCTGTCCTCATTTATGTGCAACTCCTTTAATATTTATTTCTACCCTTCTTTGGCAAAAATAGTATCATTTACTACATCATGAACAATTGTTTGATCAAATTGCTAGGGCTTCCCATACAACAAATGACGGTGTCCATCGGCTTACTACATCACATAAGACTTTGTCTATTAATTCCCAAGATGAAAATTTGTTAAAATAGGTTCTCTCATGATGACATGGTGTCCTTTGCATCCAGAGAGACTCGATACACATTTGGATACGAGGTACATTTCTATTCAACTTCCCAACGACTTCCTTGAACACTTTTCAATCATACGCAATCTACAATAAGTGAACAACAATTACCTTGATATCACAGTTGGTTTCAAGAAATTACATTATATTGTTTCGACTCTTTCTCTTGAGGTTGGTGTTGTAGTTCATGCAAATACTCTTTGGAACATTTCAATATTCCCACATTTTTTATGCACTTCATCAATGTTACCTCCAATCACTTTCAATTGTGCTCTCAACAACTTGAGTGACAGTTTTTCCCTTCTTGCCTTTTGTTGGTGTTTAAATTCTTTGAACACTCATAAGTTCTGTTGTGCTCCACACTTTAAACATGCTCGTCCATCTGCCTGGGCCTCCTTGATCTCTGGGGAATCACATTTTTTTATAGTTTATTGGTTTGTGGCATTGATGCTACCTTTTCCCATTTTGATTACTTTTGTTGTCCTCTTCAAGCTTGTTCTTGCCTCTAACTCTTGTTCTGCACCATGATAACTTTTTTGCTTTCTTGAAAAGCATATAGTCTTCAAAACACACGGATATGCCCATACCATATATCGAATTCTCACCATCCTCAAATAATCTTGAATAAACATACTAGAAACCATTAATATATCTAGCGATAGTTTCAACGCCTTCATCACTTTGTTTATATCTAGGAGGCCACCCTATAAAAAAGACTGGTATATTGTTTTAGCAGTGTATCCATTTGTCTTAGCCTTTGTATTTTCTTGAACATGTTCGAAGAGTAATCCATCGATACAAACTTACCCTTAAGTTTGGAAACCATCTTGTCCCTAATAGAAAATCGGGGGAAAAGCTGGAAAGATTCTCTTATGTTGAGAATTACTTGTGATATTCTTGTAGTCTTATTAACTTTCTTTATGTTCTTATTTATCTTTATTTCATCGACAAAACATCAGATAAAACAGAGATAATATGAAGCACGAGATACAGCACTTATACGGAGCCAAAATCCCTTTATAGGGGAAAACCCAATCAAAATCTTCCACTAGCATATTCAAATCAAACACGAGACAATCCAAGACCTTAGACCAAACCAAAATACCTTCCTCCACCAAAGTAAATCCTCAAAATTTCTTCAAACTTCGAAGATCAGTGCAACAATGCTGCCGCCAGTTAAATTTTGGCCCTACTGCTTCCAAATTTTTAGCCCTCACAACGACAGCTTCTTCCCACGTGTGAGACAAGAGAGAGAAAATTAACTTTTTCTTGCTATACGAGCGTCTCCCTTCTCATCGCTAGGTTTCCTCTTTCTCCTAGGTGTTTTTTCTCTTCTTTTTAACTTCCAACTATTGCAGATCAAACTTCTTGGTTGGTGCTTCAAATGAGGTCGAATAGCGCGATATATAGTGAATCTATGAGGTTGAATTCCCTTGATGACAACGCTTGTCAAGTTGATGCCGACTTGTTGGAGGAGTCTTAAATGACTCTGGTTATATCAAAATAAATTTCTTTCTTGGTGATAAATCCCAAGAAGGTCTTTTACATAAAGACAAGGACAAGGACTCTTGACACAAACCTAGAAGAATACAACGGAGGGTTTAACCTAAAATAAAATAATAAAGCATGAAACCCATGCTTAATAAATAATTTCTTTCATAATAAAATTCATTTTCTTTCTTTTCTAAAATACATTGTATGACTCAAATACAATTATGAAGGCCAGTACTAGTTGCATTCTTGACACTCCCTCTTAAGCCCAAAGGTATTCATAAATAAATATAGAGGTACATGGAATATCTCCAAAATGATATGCTCTATAAACAAACACAACACACACATTGCTACGGATTAGATACTTCGAAGTGGGTGCAGTCGGGTGGGACTAAGGTGTACTCAAGCTTTAGCCACTCTGGGTACCATCGGGATTTTAAGCTCTTACACTGTAGTCTAGGTGTATCCCAAGGTTGGTGTTACCTGAGATAACCACCCTCCTACTTTGGGATCTAGAAATCAACACATAGGGGTCGGCCATATGTCCTCCCAAGAATATTGTTGCTACGAGATTCTTTATCTCTCATAATAAAAAAAAAATAAGATGTATATCCACAAATCCAGCTTGCTTGAACATTTAACCTTTTTATGGAGAGATCTGCACAATCCGACCCTAATCAATGCTTAAACCTTCAAGTATATATACAAGTAAACACAAACCTTTGGAATCCTCAATCATTAGAATACTTAGATCATCATCAAATTATACAAATACAACTTGTTGGAGAGCTTTCTTCTTTCACTTCTTCAACAAGACCAAATACAACCTCGGTACTTCACAGAGTCTTTTGTTTGCAACTTCATGAATTATGAGCACACGTGTGAAGTACTTTCATTATTTCTATAATATCATTATTTCTCCATGGTATTTACTATAACTATAATATTCCTTTCTTCTTAATTGAGAGATATACTCTTTCTTTTGTCGAGCTCCCTCTCAACTTAGGGAGATCAAAAACTTCCTTCTTTTAAAACAGGAGAAACTTCAACTTCATTTCAATCTTTCTCATGGAAGCAAGGTCATATGTGTCATCGTAACTTCCTTTATTCATCATGCTCATTATTATTATCATATTTAATTATGAACATCTTCAACATCTTGAAGATTGTATTACTGCGAAAACTTTAGCGAGAAAGTACCAGCAAAATACAAATATACAAAATCATGAAATCAGCTATATTAAAATTATGTCAATACGGTGGAAGCATCAAAACATTCAAGCTTTGGACAACAAATACCTAAACTAGCAAGGGTCACAATTTTATATACTAGACAATATCTTGCTGGTGTTTTGTCATAGACCATAGACTCCATCTCCATGACATAAAGCCTTAGATATTAACCAATTTAGTCAAGATATCAATCCCATCATAAGTTTCAACAATATGCTCTTAGAATTACATGTCAAACTCTACTAGGATTTGTTGTAAACCTAGATTTCACCAATAAAGTCAAATTATGTATATCGAGAATCAAATTAAAATATTAGCATTTCATATCTAGGGTTTCATTGTTATTTCCTTATATCAATTTCTTTATATGTTTTGACATGTAAACCCTAGATGCCAATCATCACATTCCAAAATTATATATGCAAAATTTTTGACGGTTGGGGTTTCATTATAGGACCTTAATTTAGTTATTACAAAGGTTTTTTTCATAAGCCCTAATTAGGCGGTTTTCATTATAACCTAGACATTAAAAACAAACCCTAAAGGAATATGGTTTTACCATGACATTATCGAAACCATAAAACTTCAAAATAATAAGATTTCCTTATATGTTCTAGACTTTATCGATAACCCTACGAATAAACTGGGATTTTATTATTTACATTGGCATACCATTAGCATCGAAGAGGAAGGGTTTTATAGTGAACCTAAAGGTTAGGGGCCTACGAAGACAGTCGGAAATGACGAGAGACAATATAACAAGGGTAGAGTCGATATAATTGTTAGAAAATTATATATATTACGAGGCAAATGCAACACAAAATATACGAGAAAACACAAAACACACGAAAACACATAAAACCAAAGACACATATATACGTGGTTCACCCATTTTGAATACGTTCACCTCGAACAACCAATCCTTCCTTTTTTATTATCCGGTAAAATGAAGAGACACAACCTACGACGATTCGTTGTAATATCATATGTTCTCTCTCACAGTCTCCCTATTTGTTTTTCGCTATGAGAATACACATACGATACACGGCCCTTGATACGATACACTCATACAAAGGAGGGGTTGCCTTAGGGGCAAAAACCCTAAATTAAACATAACTTCTCTTGGTGGTCTCCGCCTAATGAAACATTTGATTGACTAGAAATTACCAATGCTTTTACAAGGAAATTTTACATATGTTTTTAGCTTTAGGGCTACGCCGAAACCCCGCGGGGGGGGAGGGAGGGGGGCTCCATAAGTGCAACCACCCCACCTGGAGCCCTAGATAACGTTTAATTACGGGCGGCATTTTTACCGCCCCGTTTCGAATAGAGGGTCCAATATTTGTACGATACAAAATAAAGAAGATAATTAGGCTCCACACCATGATAATGATTAATCACCCCTAACGAGAATCTTTACGATTCAAAACCATAGACATAAATATTTCAATAATATAAAGCAAATTTTAAGTGAGAATGATCATACCTTTTGCGACAAAACTTGTAGTCTAAGACATACATGAGTTGTTCTTTAACCAAACCTTGTAAAGTATCATTTTGAAAGGTATTCCTTTTAAACAAAGCTTCTTTCATGACTCGAGTCTACCCTTTGAAGTTTCCTCCATATCCTTGAAGCTTTCTTACCAAGGAAAATATAAAGAAAATTTTAAGGTATACAATACAAATAAATTGCGATCACAGGAAGCCAAACATGAAAAACAAAACAAGGAACAATATGTCTATCTTTTGGTAAAATTGTAGAAGGCTCTCTCTTAATCCAATCTTTGTGAGGGAAAACTATAACTTATCAAAACAATTCAAAGAATTTCTAACAAAACATATTAGTTCAAAGTATAAAAGACAAACTTTACAAAACTTTAAATAGTAGACTAGAATACAAGAAAGACGTAATAATATAAGTCTTTGAATTCGGATTTCTTCAATAGTGTTCTTCTTTGGTGGAGCTTCATCAACAACATTTGCATGTTCTCTTTCTCTCTTTTTATTCCTTGTATTTTAGGACATTGACTCTTTTGTAATGTCCCATATTATGACAATTGTGGCATTCAATCTTTGATAGATCAACCTTCTTCTTTGGTCCTTTGAAATTATTACATACTCCCTTCTTCTTGTAATGAGAAGAGTAGGAATTTGAAGTGTTTGTTTTATTCACCCTCCTTTTTTGTCCTTATTAATGAGATGCATGCTTCTTCTTGATTGCATGCATTCCACATATTTTCAAGGTTGGTGTGTCTTTCCAATGCTAATTCTTGATGCAAAGAGCTCCAGTATTTTGGTAGACCTAGTAGTGCTACAATCACTTGTTCTTTCTACTGGTACAACTTCATCAATATCTTGGAGTTCATCTCTTATTTTAGAGATCCTTACAAAATATGGTGATACATTATCATATTTTTTCATCTTCGTTGTTCTTTAGTTCATTCTTGAGACTATTTATCTCACCAATATTCTTGATGGTAAACAACTTGGAGAGGGATTCATACATTTCTTGTGCAAAGTCTATATTAGATATGTATAGGATTAGATTTTCCTCCACTCCATCTACTATTAGATTCATGGGTTTGAGATGTCATTTTCCACATCCTTTTCCTTTCCTACACATCTGTAGGTTCCTTAACTTTCGTTGAGAAAAATCCAAAACTATATACTTAGAAAGACCTTGTAGTTGGAGGCTCCTTAGAAAACATTTTATGTATTAATTGAGGTTCCATAAGACTTTATAATATCTCCTTTACTTGATATATATAGTAGAGTTTTATTCTTATGATCCTTTCCATCTTAACCCTTATTAATAGACCTTGTTGTCGTTTTCCTTCCTCCTTCTTCCTGGCTACTGATACAATGTTAAATCGAAAGGCGGAAAGAATTCTCTTATGCGATAATCGTTTGTGATATTATTGTAGTCAGATTAACTTTCTTTTATGTTCTTTTTTTTATTATTATCTTATTTTCATCGAGGAAATCATCGAATAAAAAAATGAAGATTAACGACACCATATATAGGCACTCATCCAGGGCTAAAACCCCTTTATAGGGGAAAACCCGATCGAGCTAGATCACTAGCGATTCAAATCCAAACTTGAGACAATCCAAGACCTTAGACCTAAGAAAAATGCCATCCTCCTCCACCCGGTCGGTCCCTCAAATTGTCCTTCCAAACTTCAAAGATCGGTGCAACAATACTGGCAAAGACGAAATTTCGGCCCCTATTGCTTCGAGAATTTTCGCCCTCACCAAACACAACTATTGTGTGTGAGACAAGAGAGAGACAATCAACTTCTTGCTATACAAGTGTCTCCTTCTCCTTTTACAAGTTTCCTCTTTCATACAGGTGTTTCACTCTTCTTTTTTACCCTTCCAACTATTACGGATCAAGCTTCTTGGTTGGTGCTTTAAAATGAGGTCGAATAGTTGCCAATATATAGTGAATGCAGAACCGAATTCCCTTGATAGAGCTGACTTGGTAGAGGAGAGCTAAATGACCTATCAAAATAAATTTCTTTCTTAGCGAGTAAAGCCCAAGAAGGATCTTTTACATAAATGCAAGGACAGGAACTCTTGACACAAACCACAAGCCAACGATGGATACTTTGACCCTAAAAATAAAATAATAAAACATGAAACCCATGCTTAATAAATAGTTTTCATAATAATTTTCTTTCTTTTCTTTCGACAAATACATTACAACATGACAAAAATACAATTATGAAAGTGACACTAGTTACATTTTTGAATAGTCCAAATCCATTTATCCCACACGGGGATTCATGTGTTTTTCAACATTTTACATACAAGTTTTACTCTTTTGAGGGCTTTGGTTTACTCAAATTTGAAAAATTTCTCCATCTGTGTCCCAAGTCTAATCGGTTGACTTCTAGATTAAAGCTTCTTGAATAGGTAGGGGTTTCCATCTTTAGCTTACATCTCCACTCTACTCTGATGCCTTTATAATCCTTTTTCTAGGGCCTCCCATGGAGCCTCCTAATCCTCACACCTCATCATGAATATCATGATTGTCTTGCTACAACTCTTCTTCTTTGAGATGCCTCCATGACATCCATTCTGATTGACATGCCCCTTAACATATGGATGATTTCATTTACAACTTCTCTATGTTTATCTCTACCTCGTAAGAGTAATCTTGATATATTTATGTACCATATTATTGCATTTTTGTCCCGACTCTCCTATCACGGTTCCCCCCCAAAATTCTCATTACGGGAACTATTTTTTATCCCATAACAATTACACACTATAGGATCTTCTTAGATAGAATTGTGCTTCAATTCACATGCAAGTCTCAAACTTTCTCTAATACCAACTAACATAGCCCTAAATTAGCATGAAAACAACCACCACCACCACTACCAAAAATAACCTTAGAGCACATAGCGATAAATACCAACTAATATATGCTGAATTAACATGAAAACGACCACCACCACCACTACCAAGAATAACCTTAGAGCACACATAGCGATAAAAAGGAAAAAAATATAAACTAGCACACACATGGAAAGGAACCTGAAATGTCTCGAAAAGCAATTCAAGAATCAAAGCGACATCGACATTTTTAGTTTGAATCTATTAATACGTTACTAAAAATATTAATAAAATAATTAATATAATCTTAGAAATCATGGGCATTATTTGTTACATATGCACGGATACGATTTCCTTCAATTTGCCTTTTCCGTCCCCAGGTTTACCGCCGCTCGTAATTTTTGTGGATTTTCATCTCATCTACGCCGGCGTAGAACTAGATTTGGATCGGATCCCTCTCCTCTCGTCTTCGATACATTTCTCTTTATATCTAATCTGTCATTTATAGTTTATAGTTGGTCGTATCATATGCTCATCTCAAACGTTTTTCTTTGATGTATCTTTCTTCTTGTGTCTTACGCTCGCTTCACTCAAAAAGGTAGGAAACATATGTAAGAAGTAGGATCACATCTGTGTTATGTGGTGGCCATCATAATACTCTATCTCTCTTTTGGGAGCAATCCCGGATGGCCTTTATATGTTGCTTTTCTCGGTAATGGTCACTTGACAGAATATTTACAGCTGTATACGCTTATATTTAAGCATAAACAACATTTTTTCTTCGAAAAAAAATAATAATGTAGAAGTGCGGGAGGAGTATGCAGCAAGCCCAAACCCCGACTCATCTGTCAAAATTAACTCCCGTATTGAATTTTTACAAAAAAATCTAGAAAATGATGAAATGTTTTATAAAAGGGAATTAATTACATTGGTCGTAAGTGTCAAACATGAATGAAATGTTTTATAAAGAAGAATTAATTACATTTTCATGAAAGTGTCAAACATGAATGAAGAGTAAAGAGAAAAATCTTCCATCTCAAGGAAGAATTAAACAATTAAAATCTTGTTGGAAAGAAAGCATTAATACACTCCACGAATTAATTGTTTGTGTGATAATATCCAAGATAAGACGGAGTGACTTGTTCTTTCAGATGATTGAGGTAACAAAAGAATTGGAAGGCCCCATTCTAATCATGGACGTGATGTTATTAAATCTAGAACAAATACAGGAACGTGATGATGTAATAGGAATGTTACTTGGGAAATGACTTTAACTCGTTGTGATTTCCCCAAAGAACAAATTGAAGAAGTGGGTTACATCAACTTTGTTATGACTTAAAAGATATTGAAGATGAGTTATTCGAAGTATGGAGTGAAATGAGTACTTATCTTTGCACCTTTACAAGATTGTATTTATAAAACTACTCAAATATATTTTAGAAGGTAACTGCTTCTAACGTGAGTGATCATTACATTCTAACTGTTAAGTTTCTCACACAGATCCAACATTTAAAAGGGTTTTCAAGACAAGAGAAAGTATTTTCCCAACACTATAAGTAATTTGTTAAATTTTGGTTTTCTACCTTTCTTCTTATTTATAAATCATACAACTTTCTTAACTTTGGAGTTTTCAGAATCCAAGGTTGATTTCTTAGATTGTCGTTCCTTTTTTCTTTTAGGCCTTTTCTTTTGTTATATGGTTTATAAGACCAATCTCCGTCCCTTAGGATGAATGGGTTTACATTTCTCAAAATATTATATAGTTTATTTAAATATTTGTATATTTTATAAATATTTTTAGATAATTATTTAAGAGTAGTTCATCTCTAGTGTGATATTTTGGACTATAAATTTTAAACTTAAAATCACAAGTGTGTAATTTTTTATCCCAATGAGTTTGAATGAAAATATATTTTAAATTTCTTTGCAAATGCATTTCATGATATCTTTCTTTAGTCCAAATGTAAACTCTTTACTTAGTTATCTTGGAAACTTTATAAGATTTTGAAATGCATGTATGTTTATGTTTATATATGTCATATTTTATGAACCTTTGGAAATTTCAGTCTGTCTAAAGCCCCTTTCTTTTCGCATTTTTTTTTTAATTTCATAATTCTTTGTTAGAGATGAATACCACTCTTTAAAAATCAAGAGAGGATGATTATTCCCTCAAACGTTATCCTTGGGAATGCAGCCAATCCCAATAATCAACATACCTGCCAATCCAAAAGACACATAAATGTTTTTTTTTGTTAATGATTGAAATAGTCACATCAATACTTTCCTTGATGAAAATTAGAAAAACAAAAATAATGTATTTTCATATCAACTTTAAAAAAACTATAATTCCACAATATATGAATTTGAGGAAGTGAATGAAAATAGTATTTTTTTTCAAAGGCAAAGGACTTAGTATGATATGATTATAAGTATTTTCAAATCGAATGAATTCATTGAAACACAGCCCCTATTTTAATGCGATCTCCCCTTTGTATTATTGTATTTACCTATTTTGACTCATCTTTATATAAGCCATTTATTATAAGTTTTATGTGTTTTAACCTTAACACCTGACCTAGGCCTTAACTTCTTGAAGCAAACCTAGGGTGCAAACATTACCCTTAAATTAATAATATAATAATCTTTAAGAAATGGCCATATGTGTGTGATTCAATTTTAACTATTCAATACGTGTGTGCGACCACACAAAATCAACACATGGGCTTCAAAACATTTTAAGTCATAAGGTATTCTATTCTATTGTGGGTTTTGCATTGAGATTTGATGTTGCGGCCACCTCTAATTGTTTGATGGTTAATTCATCCATATTGTTAAGTGTGATATTAATTGTCGTTTTTGTTCCCCCTTTCTTATCATCCATCCTTTCCTTGGCTTATGTCACCTTCCTTGTGAATTGCATTGTTAGATAGCCTTAGAAATGGATGTAGTGTGATAAGGAAGTGTTACGATAGCTCAAAGGACAACATTGTTGCACTTGAGCTACCTTCTAGTTTAAGTACAAGTGAGAAAGAGCCTTGCACTATATTTGTCAATCTGAGAGTTCCCCATAATGTGTGCTCTGGGTCAATCTTCTTAGGTACATTTGCTAGCATACGTTATAGACATCCTTTCTTAAGTGATTGTTGCTTATATATATATATATATATATATATATATATATATATATATACACACACACACACACACACGATAAATGATATACATGTATGTTTGTGTGTATTTTTGTGTATATGTCTTTAATAGGGAGCCTAATAGGGAACACTAGTGAATGCATGAGGGAATGCAAACAGTATTGGGGGAATTTTGAGGTCCTAAAATGGGTCTCGAAAGGAAAATGTACAGTCAAATTCACTTTATGAGAACCAATCACACATTTTAGGGGATGCCATCATCCTCAATGGTTGAGGTGACATTATACTTGAATTAAAGGTACTTACTTGTTACATTATGAATGATGGATAATAACTCATAGTTAACCATGGTAGCACTCTAAGTACTTTTAAAGTCATAAAAGTAAATTACTCATAATAAATGTGATTTCATATTTTTTGAATAAAATATTATTATTGTCATGTCATATTTTTTGAGAAAAACAATGCATATCCTTACACAATCTTCATGTTTTTAGACATTTTTCAAGAAATATTATATTTGTATATTTTCATATATTTATTTTTAAATTATATATTTCATCTCATTTGATTTAATATTATAATTTCAAATTAATTATAAGTTAATATTCATACATATATATTATACATATGAAATCAAGATAAATAAAAATATAACCTTGTAATTTTATGATAAATCAAATATGTAAATAATATTATAATATTAATAACAATACAAACATATTAAAATTAAAGAAAAAATATAGTAATTTTGTATGATGAAAAATGTTAGTTTATATGTTAAAAAGGTATATTAGGTTCAACATAGTTTAGGACAAAAAGAACTAAAATTTTAATATATATAAATCTTATATTGTACTTAAAAATATAAATTAAATCTATTTCAATACTTTTTTTTTTCCTTTAATTTTAAATACAAACTAAATTAAATTTATTATGATTATATTAATAATATATATTATTATACACAATATTTATAAAAAATAATCTAGAATATATATATATATATATATATATATATATATATATATATATTATTTTTTCTTATGTTATAAATCAAATCAATTCAATATATAATATAAAAAAATATTAGATCTAAGATTTTTGTGATCCATAGTTTAGATAGATGTCTTTAGGATTAATCACATCACTAATGATTTGTTAGACATTTAGAACCCAACTAATGTGGTCCATCCTAAGGTGAAGAAAATAATTGATCTCCAATGAATAAATAGTGTGGATGCATCATTGACGGTGATAGCGGTTGAAAACTAGCCATTAAAAACTTAGTCGAGAATAAGAGTGAGATTTAAATTTTGAATTTTTTATTTTATATTATTATTTATTATATTAAATATCAACATAATATAAAATCCAATATAATTAAATAAAATAAAAATCAAACATAAGGAGATATATAAATAAATGGAAGAAAAAATGAGAAAGAGGGGTTAGAGAATATCCAATAATAAATAAATGGAAGATTAAAAAAAATTAAATGAACTTAAAAATTATATATATATATATATATATATGTTGGAAATATTTGAGAGGGGGGTGAATCAATATTTCTTTTCAATTGTTATTTTACCGATTAGATCACTTATATTTAAGAACAGAAATGAACGATAAGAATAAAATGCTTTTTCTTAATTTCTTCTTTTCAATAAATCGTCTGATATGTAGGGCTCTAACCCTAGATGAAGACACTTAGATCTTGATCTCCCGGAGAAGCTCCAAATTGTATTTTCCAAGCACCAACTTGGACTTCCGAGGCTCAACTAACCCAATTACGAGGCACCGACCTCGAGGGCTCGACCCTATATGCGGTATGGGCTCCAACGGTCTCTTGAGGACTCTCTGTCTCTGGGATCCAACCCTATCATCAAAGGCACCAACTTTGTCTCTATGAGGCTCCAACTTCACAGCGATTCGTCGAGATACAAGATCATCCTCCCAGGCTTCATCTGGTTGGATCCAACTTGGACCTACTACTTTGATGCCCTTGTTGAGGCATGAATGGGGTCTTATTGGTCACCCTGGGATGCGCAGGATTAACGATGGGAGTATTTTAATCTTTGAGGAGGCAATTTTAAAAATTACGCACAAAGTGATTTAATTAGATTATTAACCAATTTTTTAATTTTTTCTAAGTCTAAACTTAGGGAAAACTAGTTAAATAATTATTAATTAAATCGAAAACTTACACGAATTGATCCATATATGATTTTAACCATGTATTTTTTAATATTGGTCGTTGATATACGATAGAGGATTATAAGAGGAGATTGATGTGGTGATGGAGAAAACACTTGAGTAGTTTGATTTCTTAACGGATCGATTTCTTGAGTAACAACGATCGATTTGCGGAGAAAAGTGGGGAGATCGAAGAAGTGAGAGAGCGATAGAGATAGAGAAGTTGGAGGAATATTTCCCGGATACGATGGGTGCATTACGAGGAGAAAGGGTTGAGATTTCTCCGGAAGGCTGCGTAGAGGTAGCGTAATAACTTCGGTGGGATATTCGATTTTGCGGGGTGAAGTTGGTTTTCAATTCTAGAGGTCGAAGCCGCTCGGGGGTGCCATAGGGTTGATTTCCAAGTCATCATAAGGCATGACGGCTTGTTTTCGGGACTTGTTCTAAACGCTAAGTCGCGTGTGGCATACGACGTACGAATGGCTTGTGTTGAGCAAGGAGGGAAAGGTGATTTTGAATAAGAAGTTAAGAGTCACGGTTGCTTGGAGCGAGGGTAAATTCCTACGAAGATATTGTTTCCGATGTTACTCTATAATATTTCAGTGTTCGACATCCCGGTTGTACTCATATTATTTCATTATGGGGATCATAGAGATAGAGAAGTTGGAGGGCTATTTCCGGATACAGGTGAGTGCATTGCGGAGAAAGGTTGAGATTTCTACAGGAAGTTGCGCGAGGTAGCGCGACAACTTTCGGTGGGATATTCGATTTTGTTGGGGTGAAGTTGGTTTTCAATTCTAGAGTAGGAAAGCATTTCCGGGGTGCCATAGGGACTATTTTCCAAGTCAGCATAAGGCATGACGGCTTGATTTTCGAGTTTTCTAAGCTAAGTGTGTAGCATACTCTCGTACGCTGTGTTGAGCAAGGAGGACAAATTGATTTTGAATAAGCGGTGAAGAGTCACGGTTGCTTGGAGCGAGGAGTAAATTCCCTCAAAGATATTGTTTCCGGTCTTTACTTTTCTGCAATATTTACGGTATTCAACATCCCGGTGTACTCATATTATTTCATTTGCGCATAGTAATAAAAACCCTCGGTTATTTACACCGGTTTTCCCATGATAGGTTTTCCGGGAAATTTTCCAAAAATAATTGTAATTTTATGTGTGTCTGCTATCATTTCTTTAACATTTTATTATTCGTAGTTTTAGTTGTGTAGATTGCGGTCACGATTTATTCGGTATTTTGTGTTCATATTTTACCAAATAAATTGTTAAATAAAATTAACTATTAGGAGAATAATTTCCAATTCTTCATAAATGGGATGCCGGTTTAGGAATTTTCACATTTTGCATTTAGAGACTTAAAAAAATAGTAATGAGACATGGTTGGTGCGATTTGATAGATTGTTAAATAAAATTAACTATTAGGAGAATAATTTCCAATTCTTTCTTGATAGGATGTCGGTTTAGGAATTTTCACATTTTGCATTTAGGAGACTTAAAAAAATAAAAAAGTAATGATTTTGGTTTGGTGCAATTTGATATTTTTATGTGGATGGTCCATATATGAATTAAAAATACTAAACTCAATTCAACAACTTGAAATGTCGTATTTCAATGTGTTATATACCACCTTGTCATTTGTAAATTGTAAGGTTGATTGTGTGATGACCTTGTAACTTGATTTAGAATGTATCTTTTAGAAAGGAGATTTGGTTTCTTGTTTTGTACTTGACCTAACCATAATTTATCTTAAGATTTCTAAAAGGTCGAAAAAGAGACCTAAGTAGTCCTTGAAAACCCCACATAAAAGGTTATGAGCCATATTCTCCATTGGTTGCAGACATGGAAATCTTAGTGAACCCCTAATTTGGTGTTTTCATTAAAGACCCACATTTATAAAAAGACAAAATTCTTTACTGAATAACGTACTTTAAAGAATTTTGATTAAAAATCTATATCCAAATAAAAAAGGCTATATTATTTTCAAATTGCATTCTAAAATCGAAAGTAAAAAAATAATCAACTAATATATCTCTAAATTGTACAAATTCAAAACAATAAAAAATTACCATATTAAAATAAGAATACTATTAGCATTAAAAATGTTTATATTTTTTTAAATTATACGAAAGTCTAATCCTGGCCCTTTTATTATTAAAATCCTTTATTACGTTAAAAGCAAACTCAAAAAACAATCACGTTAAATATACACGGAACTTATCATATGATATTAATTCTAATTTTTATTAACTAACTAATCAGCTATAAAAAAAAAGAACAACAAAATATGTGACCCAAATACAAAATAATAATGAACGAAATGAAAATTGTAAAACTGTTAAAATCAGAGGCACATGACACATGTAACATACACGGTTCACATAACATTTATAACTTGACATCACATAAAACCAAAACTAAATAAAAAAAATAAAACAAATTTTTATTAACGGTATGCCATCATTAGAACTCCTTGACACTATTTGTGGGAGAAGGAATAGGGGAGAGGGGTCGGTGCTGAAACACCTCGGTGATGAGCTGGACCGGTGCCATGTAGACATCGCCACGTCATGTCGCCAGCCCACATCCGTTCGCATGCCTTTCACGTGGCGGACACGTGGCCGGTCCTTTCGGTACGTAACACCTTAGCGGGTCGTCTCCGCCATGTGTGGAGGCTTCTCGACGAAGCCTCATTCCTGCCCCTCACGAATACGTTGCTGTGCGTTTTGGTCTCTAGTTGCGCGCGACGTTTCTCAGGTATGCAGCGCCTCCGCCACCACCGTCCCAGCGCGCTCCATCGTCGTTATGATAAAGTGCTCTCTGGCTCGAGCTCCCCTGGTCTGATTGGGCTGTGTGACATTGAGTCAGTGACTGGTTTATGCTCGTAGTTGTTCATTAGTTTATCAGAGTTCGTTAAACCTCGGCTATGTGGTGGTTTAGCCTCGTGACTGTGGTGGTTATACCTCGGTCTTGTGTGGTTATACCTCGGTCTTTGTGCGTTATACCTCGGTCTTTGTGTGGTTATACCTGAAAGCTCATAGTGGTATGATTGGCTGTTTTGTCATGCCGCCAGCCTTGTGGTGGTTTTACCTTCGCTTTTCCTTAGTTTTATTCGACTCTGTGGTAGTTTTCTCGGCTGTGGTGAGCATACCTGCTTTACAATGTGGTGATGGTGGTCATGCCTACGCTCTGTAAGTTGTGTTGTATAGCTTACGAGTCTGTATGCTACGAATTTTTGTTTTTCGGTGCGTTTTTCAGCTGGAATCTTGTGAATTGTGCTTTCGAAGTGCGTTTCCATTTTATTATTTTTAAAGTGTTTGCAATTTTTTAATGTTGGTGCTACTGTAGAATGATTGTGTTTTGATTTATTTGCGGAGTCGGTGTAGAAACGGGGCAAATGCGGTTGGTGGCAGCGAGAGGAAGGCCGGAGGGAGAGGGTGGATGAGAGGAGACTTAAGGTAGGACTACATCCTACAGTGCAGTATGTGTGTATATTTGTAACCATTAACCTTAAGGAGATGTTCTACGGTGGCTTCTTTTACTTTTTACTATGTTTAGGGTTTAGGGTTGTAATTGGAAAATCGAGAGGTTTCTTGTGGTTTGCGAGGTTTGAGAGGAATTTTGCCAGTTGTTGTAATGTCAATATCACATAATTTTATTGTCTTTTCTTGTGGATTCTTGTGCTTGAGTTTCTTGTGTTTAGGTTGGGGTTGTAATTGGGAAAATCGAGAGGTTCTTTGAGGTTTGAGAGAATTTTGCCGATTCTTTGTAATGTCAATATCACATAATAATCGAGCGATTGGCTTGCTCGATGAAAAGACATATATTTTAGTTTGTTACATGCAGCTTTGAGTTATAGTGAGTTTGATGTGCCTTAACATCTATAGATGTAAAGAAGACTTAGTTTGCTCTCGGACACATCATCATGAGATGATTGAATTGATATTTCGGCGTCTTCCTTGATTTGTACTTTAATTAGGTGACATTTTTTTACTTTCAAAGAGACTTGATCTTGATTGAAAGCGACGAAATATCACGATGCATGGAAATAAGCATTTGTGTAGTTTGTTTGAGGATTTTGCTTTTATTCCACAATTTTTTTAAGTTAACGATTAGGTATGTAGGAAAGAACAACATTGGCTTGGAAAGAAACAACCAAACACCTTATCTGAGAAATGAAACCTCCTCAAAACGGTGTTGTTGCCAATCCTCTGCCAATTTGCTTGTATTAGAGGAAGAATATTGATTCTTTGTAAGTTTATGAAGGAGTCCGATTAGTTAAAGAATTGTGTGGATTTTGACGGTCGAATGTCATTATTCAAAAAAACTTTAGGATTGCTATTTAGAGTAAAACTTTTTGTCGGTATGAGGATGTCCCTTGTAGAGAGTAAGGTTAGTATGGTCTCATTGCTCTTTTTCAAACATAAAATTGCAAATATTACATCATGAAATAAGGCTTAGAAATGAGGATACTACAATCTAGAATTCGAGTAACCTGTTGACTAACGATTAAGAATCTAGAATGTTTATAGAGGAAACCGACTTACAAGATATTTGTTGGCTACTAATGTCGATGGATATAATCTCTTTCAAGGAGTGAACTTACATATTCAATTTTCCGCATACTTCTTTCAAATGGTAATTTAAGCTTGAAGGTGTCGTAGGTTGAGATCAAACGAAGGTTATGATAAAAACTTAAGATGGTAGGTAATGTCAATCATAAAATTCTATAAAGTGTGACGAGTATAGAATGTGTGTTCATAACTTTAATATTGACGGTGTAGCATGACATAATAATGGCTCAATATTTAATTAATTTTAATGAGAGGAATTACTGACCAATACAATATACATTAACATAGCCACTACGAACTCCACTCTTGGCAGCCTTTCGTGATATTGCATTTCTAAAGATGTTCCTTTTCTATTTTTATCACGATTAAATCATTAGTCATAGAAACATTCGTACGATATTTTTATGCGGTATTGCATATTAAGTATAGTATGTTGAAGCTTGATAAAAACATTCTAAGATTTTAAGGTAGGATGTGGGTATTTTGGAGTGCTGCATAATTTAATTTATTTTATTACATCTACTTAACATGATACGATACGAGGCCACTTCATCTCTCATCTTAATTGAATCACCTACGCATAGTGTAAAGAGGTCATAAGAATGGTTTTCATAGAATGTAATACTGACTCATCATGTGATGATTTGTGATTTTTGTTGCATTTATTTTGAATTTCTCATTTAGATGCGATTGGGTTGTTTATTGCGATATTCGATTCAATTATGAATTCAATTTCTTTGTTCAATTATGAATTCAAAATCGATATGAGCTAAGGCTATAACTTGATTGCTCCTGTATTTAATCCCGATATAGGATAAGGCTATTATGTCTCGATCGAGGTCAATTGCTCCGTGTTGATATACTTACACTTCGCGTGAAAGGCATGCGAACGGACGAGCGCGTACATGATGTGGTGATGTCCTACATGGCACACAGTCAGGTCATTGTTGGTGTTAGGGAGCACGACCCTCTCCCCTGTAATCTCACAATCCTTTAATTGTAGTTTTTACGCGGTCCATGAAACATTAAATCAATATTTTTATGCGGTATTGCATATTAAGTATAGTATGTTGAGCAAATCGGTAAAAACATTTTAAAGATTTTGAATTAGGATAATAGAGTATTAAGGTCTTGCATAATTTAATTTATTTTTGTACATCTACTTAACGGGATGTGATGCAGAAAGACACTTCATCTCTCATCTTAATTGAATCACCTGTACGGTGTAAAGAGAGTCATAAAATAGTTTTCACGAATGTAATGACTAAAATGTGCCAAATGATTTATGGATTTTTGAGCGCATTTATTTTAGATTTTCTCATTTTAGATGCGATCGAGGTTGTTTGTTAATGATGTTCGATTAAATTGCTGAATTCAATTTCTTTGTTCAATTATGAATTCAAAGATACGATATAGGCTGAGCTATAACTTCAATTGCTCTGATGATCTAGCTGATATAGGCTAAGGCTATAATGTCTCGATCGGGAATCAATTGCTCCCATTGATATACTTGTTATTTAACGATTATTGGTATCACATTTTTGTTCATCGAAAGAGCATGTAATGTTCGAGGGATAGTTGTTTTTAGATGCAATCGGGTTGTTTTGTTAATGATGTTCGATTCGATTATGGATTACCAATTTTTTGTTGACTATGAATTCAAAAATACGATATAGTACAAAAATTATAACTTCGTTCTCCTGTGTTGATGGCCGAAATAAGTTTAAGGCTATGATAATAGATCAGTCGATTCTCCCAGTGTTGATATACTTGTTATTTAACATGATTATTAGTATCTGTTCTGTTCATCAAGGCATGTAATGTTCGAGGATAGTTTGTTTAGATGCGATCGGGTTGTTTTGTTAATGATGTTAAATTAAATTATGAATTCAAATTTTTTGTTGATTATGAATTCAAAAATCTAATATGAGCCTTCAAGGCATAATGTCTCGATGGGGAATCAATTCTCCCCCGTCTGTTGATATGCTTGTTATTTAACATGATATTTGGTATTTGTTTTGTTCATCGAAGAGCATGTAATGTTGAGGATAGTTTGTTTAGATGCGATCGAGATTGTTTTGTTAATGATGTTGATTGATGTGAATTCAATTTCTTTATTATAACCACCACGGAGGCAAGGTATAACCACCACGGTGAGTATGTTAACCTCCTTTTTATTGAATGATTTTCACCTCCCTTTTTATTGAGTGATTTTGATTGATGAAGTTTACGATGAATTTTGATGATGCTTGTTGTTGCGGGATTAGATACAATCGAAGGATAATTTGTTTAGATGCGATCGGATTGTTTTGTTAACGATGTTTAATTCAATTATGAATTCAATTTATTTGTTCAATTATGAATTCAAAAAAATATGATGTAGGCTAAGGCTATAACTTCAATAGATTATGAACTTGTGGGATTTAGAAAGCATTTGATATGTGGGAATTATAGGCTATTTGATATAACTTCATAAAAAATACGATATAGGCTAAGGCTATAACTCGCAACAGATTAACAAAATTGTTAGGATTTGAACCTTTGTTTTATCATACTAATTTGAAAATGTTTGTAGCTTCCCAAACATCCGTGGATGCTATCATTAGCAAACCTACTTCCCCAGTCCTTACAAAATCAGGTCATCTTGTAGTTACAAAATTAAGTCATGGCACCTCTATGTGATGGCTTCCATATCACCATTGCCCAAGTATGGTGGTGTGACATTGGATAGGATGTGCACGAATGTTGGCATATGGTTGACTCCCGATTTGCTCCATGTAGCCATGGTGGAGTGAGTAGCCAGTGTCCACTTGTGTTACTAACCCGACTTTGACTATGATGTCATATAAACGCAATTAGGATTCAACACATTGGTAGGGGTATAAGAGGTAGACCTAACCCTTGCTGATAGGTAGGGACTTGGATGTTAATCAGGTCTTGGAATGATGAACATGCCTTTCTGCTGATGTGGTCCCGGTGTGTTAGACATCAACTTCTATTTACCTCAAACTAAGCAGACATGGTCTTCTCTTGCTTGTCTTCCTTGTCCTTTTTCCAACTCTTCTTGAACCTTTCTTGCCTCTCTCTGTTGCTGTACCAATTGATTTTGATGTTCCTTATCTTCCCTTGCTTTTTGTCTTTCCAACCTTTCCTTTGCTCGAGCTTACTGTTGTTAACGATCCTTGACCCTCTTTTCATTGGCTAAATCCTTCTTTCTCTTTTTAGCTTCTGAATTTCATTCTTTTTACGTTCGGACTCGAACATTAAATTCATATAATCTTTATATGTGAGAAATTGTGAACTCCTCCCTAAACGAAGAACATCACTAAGTTGAGTTCCTTGATGAGGCCCTTACTCTCTCTCTTGGTAGCTTTAGGAATGCACCGATAATCTCATCGCACTCGGACACCCCTTTCTTTGGATTTCCATCTTGAGATAATGCAGTTGTGGCCCCCATTGTTGTCTTCTTGGGTACTTCATGTTGAATGAAACCACTCTTCCTGATAGTGCAATGTCCAATAATGAACAAGTTCGGTGTTCGACCACGGTAGTTATGAAGGGCATGTGTACTTTCATCCTATACATTATTTCAGTGTGTCATCACGACCTGCGCGACCATGATGGTGCACTTGCTTGGGTTGGCATGGTCAATTGCTCATTGTCGGTACACATCGGTGGGTGTCACGGCATCATTGATATTTTTAGTTGGTTCATCCTTTGTTCATCAACTTCAGGCTTGTGTCTCCTTGTTTATGCTCGGCATCATCACCCTACAGAACAACCCTTGAGGAAAGGGACATTATACCTTGACGGCTACATATTCTTGAGGGCACCGACATGCTCTTCTGAGATTCTCTTGCTTCTTTACCTTCCTTCAAATGCTTGGCTACATGTGGTATCATGTAAGAGCATCGAAATTGGTGTATGTACGGTCCTCCCTAAATCGACCTTGATATTAGAAGGTGTGAGAGCCCTTTTAAATGCTTTACTTGCACGAGCTCGGCTAGCTCAAACCTCTTTACTTCCACCCCTGAATTCTTTGCATCCCAACGAGCTCGCTCGACACGAAATAGTTCTTGAAAGGCCCAAACACGCTCACATCGAGGACGCAATCGCGGGTAGTATGGCGACAATGTTAACCAGTCCAAGCCTAACGACTTATTGGCCTCCTCGATTATCTCACATAGCCATGTGGCTTCCATGGCCATCTAAAATCATTAAGTACCTATTTTCGGTGACACCACCCCGGTACGGAGAAGCGACCAAAGTGGCAAGCCAGTTTAGGAACGAGTTCCTTTGTCATCCATGCATGTGGATGTCTGCCGATACATGCATGCCCTTAGGTTCACAATTTTGTATATAATTTTTTAGTTGAGTTTTACCTTTAAATAGATAAAATCTTTATTGATGAACCAATTGCATTGACACGAAGCAAGAATTGTGATCCTCTGTCTTAGGCAATATCTTAGGCACATTTCTACTCCCTCTCTTGGAAATTACCCACATGCCACAATTTCTTCTGCTGTGTTTGTTTCTTACATCACGAGTTCCATATGTGGTACGGGGCATGTAGTCTTTACATTAGTAACACCTTGAAAGAGTGTTATAGAACTTTCGTGCAATTAGGCATAGATTTAAAACCCGGTCTCTGTCGAGCCCTCCGTATACGTAACACGAGGTACGGATGCCTCTTTTTAAACCCACTCCTGTGACTTACCGGGAAAACCATCTTTAAAGGGGTTTTGGCCTCCCTTGACATATTTGAGCTACGGTGGATTTAAGTTGTATAAACAACCCATATCTGGTGGGCCATCTCCTTACACCACTCCACCCACCTCATCTTCCTCCTCTTCGATCATGAGGCGCGAGGCCCGGGGATAATTTTAAGAACCCCCCTAAATTTAATATATATAATAAATAGGCGAATCCCCATGCTACATAGGAAAAATGGAAGGCGATTTTATTAATAATATAATATGTATATATAATTTTTTGGCGAATATCTCACGAGATTATATTATCTTGTAAAATCATGGCGAATCACTAGTACAAATAGCGAATCACTACTACAAAATGGTGAATCGTTGTCTAGTGGAGTTCGAGGTGTTGGTTCCAATGAAGATATGGTAGTTGAACCAGGAGTAGAAGGAAGAGAAACACCGAGACCAAGCATGGCACATGGTGACTTGTGAGGGAAGTAGTTCTCGTGTAGTTTGGAAAACGCGTTCTTCTAGTTCTGCTAAGCATAGTGTTGTTGCTCATGCTACTACTAACACTAATATTGAGGTTGGAGAGGAGTTTGAGGAAGCATGGAAGGTAGCAGTGGTGGAGAATTACAAAGAGTACCCCATGATGGGCTCCATTTTTCCCTTTGGTATCTGTGCCTGCAAGATCTTCTGTCCATTGAACCAACAATTAACCGTTCAACCAACAATCAACTTGACTAAGTTGATTAGGTACGAGTCAACTTAGACTAATCTTCAAAACTATGCTTTGCACTATCCCATATTTATCACACTAATGCTACACAACATTGTGCATTTGCACCCAACTCTCAATAATTCTTTTCCAAGAAAAATCTATAATAAGAAAATGATTTTACTATATTGTTAAGAGGATATTTTCTAAGTTGTTGATATGTTATTTCTATTGTTTTGTGAGCTGGTTGCATAACATATTCCCATGAGCCTATGCCTAGGGTTTCATGGTCAGAAATATGTAAGTTTATACTCATGTGAACCGAATTTTTGCCAAGAATTTGATAGCGTAGACAGTTATTTGATTTGAGCAATGAATATTCCATAGGCAAAATGTTGAGCAATGGAACCTTGAGGCAAAAATCCGCAAAGAATCCTCTAGATTCCCTAGAGGCCCATATTTAACAATTTCAAAACATAGTCAACTTTATATTCAAATTTCATGATTTTTCGCAAGGAACGCATAGCCAGTTTTGTCATTTGACCAACCAATTTTCAAGCTATCGCCATATTTGGAGGCATATTGATGCTTTTGGCCACTTTGATTATTTTTGTTTTGACAAAAGGATGGATGTATGTTCCAAGTGTTTGTGATATTTGTATGTTGCAATAGGAAAATGAGATTTGAACCTTTGTAGGAAATTCTTGTATGTTGCAATAGGACATTGAGATTTGAACCTTTGCAGGAAATTCATCATTTTAGTCGTTGCACAAAAGTCGAGATGATGCAGTGATGAAAGCGGGCCATGTTGACACTTTGACAAAAAGTGATTGTGTTTACAGCCATTAGTATCAAAATTTCGAGACGATCGTGATGATGATGATGAATATGACTTGAATCTGAATTTCGAGACGATCATGATGATGATGTGTATGACTTGAATCTCATCAGCAGATTCAAGAACACCATTTATGCCACTTATGTGTGAAAATCCATTTATGCCACTTTTGTGAGAGATCATTCATTTTTCAAGTTGAAAGAGAACATTTTGTGAATGAGAATTTTTTTATTGGAGAACGTCTCTTGAGCAAAAGAGAGCAAGAGACATGTCACTCTAGATAAGGGTTTAGAGAGAGACATCATATCACTCTTTAGAGAGACATGTCATTCAAACTATTGATATTACTTTCAACTAGTTGATTGGTATCATGCCATATGCACTCGGAAGTCACACGGGACTAGTTAAACTCAATCTCTCTCATAATACATTTCAAGGTCCAATTTCATAGTCGTTGGGTGAATTCAGTCTTGCACAAAAGTCGAGATGATGCACTGATGAAAATGGGCCATGTTGACACTTTGATAGAAAGTGGTTGTGTTTACGACGAGGAGAAAATTTTAGGGGCGAATTTTAGCCCAAAGGCGAAATTTAAGGGGTTTTAGATTTTAGGAAAGTGGTTGTGTTTACAGCCATTAGCATCAGAATTTCGAGACAATGGTTGTGTTCACAACCATTAGTATCAGAATTTCATAGAAAGTGGTTGTGTTTACAGCCATTAAAATCAGGATTTCGAGACGATCTCACTGATGATGAGTATGACTTGAATCTGATCAACGTATTCAAGAAGACCAATTATGCCACATATGTGTGAAAATCCATTTATGCCATTTTTGTGAGAGATCATTCATTTTTCATGTTGAAAGATCACATTTTGTGAATGAGAGTTTTTTAATGGAGAACGTCTCTTGAGCAAGAGACATGTCACTCTAGATAAGAGACATGTCATTCAAACTATTGATAGTACTTACTTTCAACCAGTTGATTGGTATCATGCCATATGCACTCGGAAGCCACACGAGACTAGTTAAACTCAATCTCTCTCATAATACATTTCAAGGTCCAATTTTCATATTCGTTGGGTGAATTCAAAAAATTGTAGGATAGATCTCAAAAAATTAGACATGCTTCACCCTCTGAGCCTTTCTTTCAACAATTTAAGGATCCCCAAAGAAGGGATTTTTGTGATTTTAAATGCTTCACTCTCTGAGCCTTTCTTTCAAGAATTTTAGGGGAAAATGCCCAATCTAAGGATTTTTGTGAATGTTACTTTCAATTCATTTATGGGGAATCATGGCCTTTGTGGAAAACAAATATGCTTTGCCTCTGTGTCCCCCTACTACTACTTTGAAAGAAAGAAATCAATCAGTTCTAAAATGTGATTGTACCAATTGAAGGTGGCAGCACCTTTTTATATGTTGTTTACTCTCTGGATTCTTCTGGAGTCCGGTTACCTGACTAAATTTTAAGTTTCCCAAGAGCTTTCTCACTACAATTTGGACCACCAGTGATTTTATATGAAGATCTTGTAAAAGAAACTCAAGGATTCAATGAGGCAAACTTGATAAAGAGTTGGGAGTTTTGGATCAGTCTATAAAGGAATTTACACAATGGCACAGATGTCGCGGTCAAGGTTCTCAAGTTGCAAAATGAAGAAACTTACAAGAGTTTCAAAACAGAATGAAATGTGGTTAGGAGAATTAGACACCAAAATCTTATTAGAGTTACAAGTTGCTCAACCCCTCACTTCAAAGCTTTGGTCCTCCAACTAATGTCAAATGGAAGCTTGGAAAATCAATTGTATCCCGCTGGAGAGTAGAGTGCTAAGATAGATGTGTATGCATTGAACTTAAGCTAGAGTACAGATATGCATAGATAGCACATATCACAAAATATCTTCATCACTATTGTTTTGTTCAAGTGGTGCATTATGATATAAAGCCCAGCAATATCGAAAAAGTTTTGTTCAAGTGGTGCATTCTGATATAAAGCCCAGCAATATCATTTTCGATAGAAATATGACAACACATTTATCTGATTTTGGCATTGCACAATTAACTTGTCTGTCAAGACTCGATGGACTCAATCACTTCCACACTTTGTCTAAAAGGATCCATTGGCTATGTTGCCCCAGGTTTGGAACTTCACAAAATTGAGCAAAACATATTATATAAGTATTGCTAAGTTGCCTCAATCAAAATTTGATGACTAGTTGGCCTGAATACAGAATATGGATTTGGAAAAACTGTGTCAACAAAGGGTGATGTTTGTAGAGGGGACGGAACCTACCTAAGAGGGTGACCATGGCTTTTTCCCGATAAAAATGGGGGAAGTGACGGATAGCAACCTGTTGAGGGATGAAAATATTAACGCACTAGAGAAATATGAGATACTCAAAACTGTGTGAATAAACTCGTGGCATTGGGATTGGGATGCACAAGAGAATCACCCGAAGAACGACAAACTATGGTAGAGGTTGCATTTGTATTAGAAATGATCAAAAAACTCTTTGTTGGAGTCACTAGGGTCTACAAATCGCCATCAGATTTATCATTTTACTGGACGTAATACCTTAAAAAATGATGTGACAGATTTTATGTTAACGATAGTCAACAAGGTAAAGACATACAGATCCTTTTAACTATTTCATGTTGTACCAAGTTTATAGCAAGAGACATCACAACATATGCATAATGAATATAGTTAGTTGAGCTCTTCCTTACATCCATTCCAAACAATACCACCGTTAAGCTTTTCCTATCAACATAGGAATTCATGTTGTAGCTACATATTTATATTTTGGGACATGCCAAAGAGATGTTTCCTATATTTCGGTTTAAACTTGGAAGTAACAAACTATGTTAAACTAAATAATCATCTATTGAATCAAGTTTTATTGTCTAAACTATTTAAACCTAATCGTGTTCTATGGTAAAGTGCAACCCTTTTGGCCTACTAAACTAAAAACTGGGTCCTAAATTTGCACCAACATTCTCAGATCTACTAGTGAAATGAGTGAAGTACAAATGTTTGTGTTGTAAGGTATGCTCAACGACCGGATGTAGTATAAAGGAACAACCATACATTAGTAACATTACACATTAATTGCACCAATCAATAGATTTCACAATGTAGAAAACACCAAAGCACCCAAATTTACCAAAAACTAAGAAAAACTCGATGAGTATATTTATAGAGAGCAAGGTTTCCTTTGAAAGAATGGCAGATTCATAGCCCTGGATCCCTAAATCCCCTGCAATGTATCGACACGCAAACAACTAAACAACAAATTTAGTTGTTTCTCGGCGCAGACAGAGCTTTATCTGTAACTGACTAATACCAGACTAGCACAAACTTAAGCTCACCACCATTGAGAGGGGGTTATCATGCGCTCAGAATCAGGCATTAATGGTACAGCTGTCTCTAAGTCATGGAGGCCTGTAAAACGTAATGAATTATCGTGCTTTGAATCGAGGGGCATTAATGGCACAATGAGACCTGATATGCCACCTGATGGAGGCACTTGCATGCTCAGAACAAGTGGCATGATGGAGGGCATTAATGGCAATGAGAACTGGTATCCCAGCTAATGGAGGAACTTGCCTGTCTCTGGATTTAATGGCACTGCTAACTGAACATGCAGCATGGAGGGAATTAAAGGCAATGAGAGTTGGTATCCCGCTTGATGGAGACACCCACCCAGTCTCTAAATTTAATGAACATGTGCCGTGGTGTAGGCACCCTACAGTCTGTAGGTTTTTGCGAGGGATCAATACAACATCACACAATATTTCTATCATCTAACACCAATCAATGGTGCAAAACAGCACACAGTGGAACAGGAGGGGAGATCTCACAAAGAATGCCTTACTGAGTAAATATTTCAATAAATTAAAAACAAAGAAAAAAAAAATTAAAAAATTAAAAATTAAAAAATAAAAAAAATAAAAAAAATCTCCAATACAGCTAATAGACAAGGAGTGACACAACTAAAGCTGGCAGGAGATCAATATTAACCAAGCCACCAAAACTGGTGGTTTTCAAAGCATTTCCTACTTAATACCTCCATATAGTTTAATCATTTTTATGATGTCTGACAACCCAGAAATATGTTTTTAATGATGTCTGACAACAACAGCAAGACTAGTGCCCATCTTAAGAGCATGTCTTCATTTGAATGCTCCTCTCAATAATTCTATAATAACCATCTTATAAAGATATCCTCATATGAATGAACTTCACTTCAAGTAATTTATTATCTATGTTCACTTTTCTTAATTGTTGAAGAACGTGGGATATTTCAAACATGGAATGTACTTTCAAACTATGTTCAACACAAAACTGGCCTACAAGTTCACATGCTTCATAGAACACAAGTCTTTTGACATCAAAATTGCTCAAGCTAAACACAAATGCAGATCATATCCCTACTAGGTAAAAAACTATAGGCCTTAAGGAAACCCATCTCGGTACAACCAACTGAGATTATATGCAGATATAAAAAGATTTCAAAGCAAGGAAACCCATCTTGGTACAGCCAACTGAGATTATATGCAGATATAAAAATATTTCAAAGCATAACCAAATAAGTTATAGGCAAAGAGTAAGACAATTGAGCTAGCTAATAAAAACACAAAAAACACTAGAGCATTAAAAGTATTTCCACCTTAACACCTCCAAGTAGTTGAATCAAGTTTTTGCACAAACATATAACTCTCAGACCAACTTTCAGTTTAGATTAAAATTTGCTCATGTAAATGTCAAAAAAAAATACAAAGCAAAGCAGTCCAAAACTTTTATAATATAACCCAGTCACTGCCCCCCTCCCAATGTCCATCAGGGCTCATTTCAGGAAGAGAGAGGGGAAGGCATCACTTGATCTAAGATTGCATTTTTCATTCCTGAGACAAGGAGCTCGTTTCTTTAATTGATCACAAAAACTCCTTCACGCAGCTGCATCTGCTGCTTTCTATTTCTTGGGCATTCTGTAGCCACCTACAACACAAGCATGATCTCTTTCAAAAGGTTCTAATGTCACCTGCTCAAATGGCTTAAATTGCTCCTTTTGCAACTTCTTAACTTCCTGAGCAAACACTGCCTCCGCTGGCATAGTAGAGTCAATGCAATTTTCCTGCATTAAAGAGTGAAAATCAAAAAATGAGGAACAGAAACATGATTTCCAGATTTGCTTCAGAAGTATGAGAAAGGTCTAACATATGTACCTTGATAGATAATACAAAATGGCCACCATTTTTCAAAAAATAATGGCCATTTAATGCCACAATGCGTGTCTGTATCCCACCAAACAAGAGTAGAGTAAAAAAAAACATCAAACAAGAAAAATATAAGGGTCTAGCATCTATTGCTAAGCATTCGGTAACAGAACCTAGCAATACATCCTTTAAAGCCTAAAGAGATCAAATTAGTCTAAAAAAATTGCAATTTGATGAAAAATAGGGCACCTTCATATGAAAGGTCGTACATGCAACTATTAATAGCATAAACATGCATCTCAGGTACAACCTACTCTAGAGATCACCATTTGATTAAAACATAACAACGAAGATCATAAAGGAGGAGAATTAAAGTACAACACTGCACCATGCAAAAGTAATTTAGTCCTCATCAGTAAAGTCAACCCAGCAAAACTAAAAAAAGTACAGAATAAAATTGAATTATACAAGAGAAAGGCATACTTAAAACATCATGCCACACAAAAGTAAGGCTGAACAGCCATCTTAATAGTTTCCCAACATACATTACATTGTACAATGTAAGCAGTAGACAGAATAGATTCAACCTACAAATAATCAGCTAAAACCTCATGCGTCTGAACCTCGAATGGCATCATCCATAATGTCCTGAAGGGGAATCTGAGTATATCTCATCCTTCGCATGAATACTATTGCTATTAAAACCAACCAAATAACCACATGACAAGTTTATCTAATCCACTGATAACCATTTTTCTATACACATGCTAGTCTGGTGCAATGTTGAACCATTTTTCTATACACAAGCTAGTCTGGTGCAATGTTGAAGACTACAATCCATATCAGAATTACTACAAATAATCAGCTAATACCTCAAGCGTCAGAAACTCGAATGGCATCATCCATAATGTCCTGAAGGGGAATCCAAGCATACCTCATCCTTCGCTTGAATACTATTGCTATTAAAAATCAACCAAATAACCACATAACAAATCTAATCCACTGATAAGCATTTTTCCATACACAAGATAGTAATGTTGCAATGTTGAAGACAAGATCCATATCAGAATTATTAATCCACATCTGAATATCAGCAAGGACAACTAAAAGCTACTATTGCACAACAATACAAAATAATGCAAATCTCTTGTTAAAAGAAAGAACAAAATAACCATGCACAACAAACTCAATCACAGTCCTAAATATCATAATTTGTTAAAGCACCTACTGATCATAATGCAATGCATAACATTGTATAATATATATATATATATATATAAACCAAAAACTTGGAGAGAACTTAAGTATAGCACTGCACCATAGAAAAGTAACACAGTTCTATTAATAAAGGCAGTCTAGCACTTTTTAAGAGAGTAGCACAGAAAAGCAAGTCTTACCCAAAACATAATACTATAGAATATAACAGTATAACTAAAACAACACCCCACATAACATAAGAGCTAAAACCCTCAAGCATCAAAAGCTCGAATGGCATCATCCATTAAGTCTTGAAGGGGAATCCGTCGACCTTCTAGCTAGTGGATGGTGGGCATAAAACAAGAAGACTGCCACCATATACATACACTCTCTGCAGTCAATCACATATCAAGTTTTTCGGATCTCTCTAAGTAAGAAGTGCGGATAACCTGAAGAAGAGTAATTGAAATGTGTGACAAAGAGTGGACTATTCTGCGGATAAATGAATATGAGGTGTTCTGTTCATATAAGTGAGAACAGTCAAGTCTGGAATATAAGATGGAGTAGACTGAATGAAAATTTTTTGGGTTTAAATGAGGATTACAGGAACCAATGTGAGTAGAATGAATCTATGATTGAATGCAGAATCCAAACTACTTGACAGGGATCAGTGTGGGCTGAAGATAGAGAAAAATGCAGGTAGAATGAATCTGCATTTGAATGCGGAATCCGAATTACTTGACAGGAATCAATGCGGGCTCAAGATAGAGAAATGTGCGAAGCATTACATCATGATTTCATATGAATTAAATAATTAATTTACATAGGATAATTGTCAGATAGATTTCAGATTAAACAACATCC
Organism: Pinus albicaulis; assembly: GCA_034641835.2. Taxonomy (NCBI): domain Eukaryota; kingdom Viridiplantae; phylum Streptophyta; class Pinopsida; order Pinales; family Pinaceae; genus Pinus; species Pinus albicaulis. The sequence goes on along the minus strand of JAXQQM020076876.1, from coordinate 80,317 downwards.
AAGCTCAAATCATTCCAAGAAAGGGAATGAAGGTGCATACCCTTGAACAAACTGGTGAAAAGCGGGGTGCCTCTGTGTTATTAATCGGTGTTGGAGTCTGGACTCTGAGAGAGTCGAGCGAGCTTGTACATGCGGCGTGCACTTGAGGTCGAGCGCGTCTGTTGTGGCAAGTGTTATCTCCCACAACAGTGAACACCAATACCATATTTTTCGAACTGTATATCTCTGCTATATACCAACTATGGGAAGGCCCTAACAACGAACGGACCAGAGAGGGTCGGCCTTGCTCAGCCAGCAAGAAGATCTGTGTCCAGCGGCCAGCCACCTCTCCTAACCATTGAAAAAATTGGGGCGAATCACTGTAACTCCTCATTTGGAACCTGATAAAGCCAGTTATACGAAACAACTGGAACTTAAACAGCAGTAGGTCAATCTCTTCTGTTGTCCATTACGTGCACCAGATAGAGATATAGAAGATACTTTCTCCATGCGTTTCCAAGGCCCTCTCCTTATGTATCACATTACTGGTTATCCCGCTACCCAGTACGCCTTGTATGCATAGGCTAGCTCTGAGCATCGGTTTGAAGGAAATTGGTGGGTACGCCTTGCCAACTAGGCTAGGTGCCTTGCCTGTCATACTGAGGTAGGCATTCTTGTTATGCCTTGCCTGGTATGCTAGCTCTGAGCATGGGCTTGATGGCTCTGAGTGCTAAGATACTCTATGTCGAATCTAAGAAGGCTAGGGAAGGTTGAACTAATACATATACTCATGTTCCAGATTCTTACCTTCATGAGCGAGATCTAGACCCATAGCCAGCGAAGAAAGCACCAGCAACATCAGTAGCATTTGAACCAGAAGCATATCCAGGCGAATGCCATGGAAATTTGCTCCACAAGAAAAAAATTGGGGCGAATTTCATTTTTCCATGTTATGCGCCCTTTTTTTTTGTGGGCTACTACTTAATAATTAATTATTTTTAAAATATTTATTGGGCTAACTTTATTAAACTATAGAAAATGGGTTTTATGTAAAAAAAATTCCCTATTAAAATTGAAAATCCCTTAAAATTTGCCTTTGGGCTAAAATTCGCCCCTAAAATTATCCCCGGATATTATATATAGAGTTCCTCACATGACTGTTTGTATTTCATAAAGAATTTGGAGTGAACAGTCATGACTCTTTGGCTTCTGTCTTCTTATTCCTTTATCCAACTCATTTTTAAAATTACTACAATATGTACAAATTTCCATGCTACAGTGGGATGTTGTCTTTTCCTTAGGATACTTGCCTTTGCATCACAAACAATATAAACAAAAATATTTACATTTTCAGTTCTGCATTTCAATACCACTCAGCACCTTTTTTGAACCTGGGCTTTACTGGGTTTGTCTCTTCTGCTACTGTTGAGTGGCTAGTCTATATATCTTGGTTCACCTCTGGGTTTATTTATCTGTTCACTGTACTTGTGTGCATCACCATCTTTGTTCTCGGGCAACCTGTCTACGTTCTCTGTTCATACATGAGTTTAAGTATAATTGCTTGAAGCTCACTTTACAATTTCAATTCATTTTTCTTTTGTATCATATTTCTGCCGTTGTCTCTAGTTCTTTCGTTCTTGCAGGATTTTATAATAAACTCAATCTTATGACTTTAGCACAGTGTATAAATGTATATCATCCTTTGGCTCCGGGCCCACGATGCATTGCACCCTGTCTTTATATATATTGCGCACCGTATATATATATGGTTTGGGCTTTTGCATATAAGGCACATAATACTTTGGCTATTAAAACCATATTAATTGACCTTCGGCATGTACATATATTGACCCACGTTCTATATTACGGTGTTCTTTAATATTGGAACCATTACAACGGAGTCCAATCGATAATCGGGCAGTGTTTTATAGATTTGAAACCTTAGTCTTCCACCTTATTTTAATAACCCGGCAACCCTTAATAAACATTATTAATATTTTCCATCGGACCTTGTACTACAGTTAATAAACCAGATTCATTTCATATATCTCCGCCCCGGGCCCACAATACAACCAAAAGACCAATCAACCGCATGCACCGTTCCTTAGTTAACCTCCGGGCTCTTTCATTAAACTTTGGCCAAGTCCAGCGAGCGATCACCGTTAGATGTCGAGCCTCCAGATCAACGGTCTATATCAATATTGCTCGGCGTCTTCAGTCGATGTATAACGTGCGATGGCGCACTTTAAACGGCGGTTTTCCAATTTCGTTCAAGGACGCGTGTCACCAATCCTATGGAATCGCTGCCCAACCAAAGATTACCGCTTACTCGCCTAAAGCGGTGCAATGAAACCCAGGAAACCGCTTTTGCTGTTCCTCCAAACCACGTTCACTGTTCATCCAATCACAGTTCCACTTCTCCACTCCAGGTTTCGTTCAGCTTCTGCTCCAAGGTTCCGTTCAACGCTTCAACGTTTTATTGTAATACAACCTTTGTTAATATTGTGGCTTTATCTCTGTTCCACTGATTTCTGTTTCCGCCCTTTTTAAAAGATTTGTCTTCCTCTGTGTTAACTGTACGCGCTCACGGTTCCTTCCTTGCCTTGTTCTGCTCCAACCTTTAGTGTATCTTCGAGTGGGGGAGCTGATTCTTGGAATTTATTTATATATATATAAATAATGCCCGGCTTGGTAAAGATTCTCGGAATTTATGTGCCTCTGCTGTGCTAACGTCTCTGCCTCTGCCTCCACGACTCTGCCTCTGCCTTTACTGCTGTGATAACGACTCTGCCTCTGTATTCGCTGCCTCTTTATTACACTCCTTCAGGCCCTTTCAACTCCACTGCTCTGTCTCTAATTCCTCTGTAGCTTCTGCTTCAATTCCTCTGTTTCTTCTGCTGCCTCTGCTACCTCTCTGTCTCTTTTGCCTTATGGATAGTTTAGGTGTTGCTCTTGTCTTCACCTTTGCCATCAATGCCAACATTTCCAACAGATTCAATGCCAACTTCTATGTTATTGCATCCCTCTTGCATGATTTCACAAGTGTGAAGTATACCTTTTAGTGGAGAGGAAAGCAGCTGAAAGACTCTGATACAATGAAAGAGAAGATCAATACCACACCATTTTTGGCCTTACCTGACCTCCAACATCCTTTTTAATTTGAAATAGATGCCATTGGGTATGCCATGGGATCCGTGTTGATTCAGTAGAGGAAACCTATATGTTACCATTCAGAGACAGTCTCCTAAGTTTTTTTCAACTATCCCACATATGACAAGGATTTGTATGCCTTTGTAGAAAGCATAAAGAAGTGGAAGCACTATTTTATTGTAAAGGAGACCATTATTCACACAGATCACTAGCCCTTGCAGTACCTCCAGTTGCTAAGAAATCTTGAACATGCACATCATTTTAGATGAATGGGGTTTCTTTAACAATTTCATCTGGTAATAAAGTACAAGCAAGGAACTAGTAACAAAGTGGAAGATATGCTCTCTCACCCTCCTATTTCTACATCTATTGTTTTGCAAAATGATTCTTTATCTTTTGAAATTTATGTTGAACAATATGTTGTTAATGAAGATTTTAAGGAGATTTACGCAAAGCTAACTCATGCATCGTAGGTAGACAATTACTATTTGTAGAAAAATTTGTTGCACCACCTTGGAAAACTTTGTATCCCCACCAATAAAAGAATACATGTAAACAAAGAAGCACATACCTCTCTTGTGTTAGATAATTTCAGTGTAGGGAAATTTTTTTGTCATTTTTAGAGGTTTTGTTATTGGCCTCACATGAAAAAAATTGTAACAAGATATGTAAATGGATGTGTGATGTGTTAAGTTTTAAAACTCACTAATAGAAAATTATAGCTCTACACACCACTCCCTGGCCTTAGTCATCCATGGGAAAGTGTTTCAATGGATTTTGTTGGTGGTTTACCTTTTTTTAGGAAAGGTCAATATGACTATTTATATGTCGCGGTGGATCAATTTAGTAAAATGTGTCTTAATACCTTGTAAAAATCATATCACTACAGAGAAGACTGCTCATATCTTCTTCCAATTTGTATGGGTCCACTTTGGGATTCCCACATCCATTGCGCCTAATCAGGACTCTCATTTCCTTGGAGAGTTAAATATGATTTTGTGGAGAATGATGGACACAAAGCTGAAGAGGAGTACGACACTTCATCCACAAACATACATGAAGGCAGAGGTTTTCAACCGCACAGTGATACATTTACTCTGGGGCTATTGTGGCAAGCATCTCAAATTGTGGGATGAGCAACTTCCTTATGTACAACATGCATACAACAGGGTTGTGCATTCATCCACGCAGAGCTCACCGATCGAGACATATTTTGGATATTTTCCAAAGGATCCCTTAAACATGGTATTTGGGAGAGATGAATATTCCAGTGATCAAAGTGACAAGGACAAGGCATGTAAGTTCATTCAACGAATTCATATGATTCACTAAGCAGTGCAATAGAAATTGGAGAAAATCAAAGCTCAATACAAGGCTCGAAATGAAAAGCACTAGGTTGATCACTGATTTCATATTGGAGACATGGTGTGGCTCCATATCAACAAAGACAAAATGAAATGGGAAGGAAAGAAGCTGAGACCAATCCGATATGGTCCTTACACCATATTAGAGAAGATTGGAGACAATGCTTTTCGCATCGATTTTCCAACATACATGCATATGTACTCAGTGGTAAATGTTTAAAACTTGAAGCTATATGAGCCTCCTTTGATCATGTACACCAAGGAGGTTGGAAAAGTCCTTAGAGTGGATTATTTTTCACTTGAATAGTTGGACATGTTACCTGAAGATATCATTCTTAACAAAAAAAATAGGACTTCACGATGGGGAGACGTGGAGTACCTTTGTATTGGCTTCAAGGGAATGCATCCAAGTAAGGCACATTGGATTGAAAAGTAGAAAGTGATGGAATAATTCCATCACTTTCCAATTGAATGATAAGGATTTTGATGGCTTAAAAGCTCATTAGTTCGGAGGATGATCCAGGAGGATCCTAAAAGGCCAAATTTTCAAATTCCTCAAAACACACCAAAAATTATCTCAAATCAAAGAGCTTGTCATTCTAAATCTAATGGCATGAACATCACCTCAATCCGACATCATATGAGAAAGTTATGGCCCACTGAATTTTTAGAGAAACAACTAAAAATTTTGTAGGAAGGACCCACAGGGGTGATATGTGGTGATGACGTCAGCAGTACAGATGTTGATGTCATTCATACGGTTTATGATTTCATAAGAGTGAATTAGCAGTATGGTGAGCATGGATCCAATCAGGAGAAGACATGTGAGAAGTGGTGTTAGCAACCTATTCAACAACCCAGTTAGTGGTACGAGCCAATCGGGATGTGCCACGAGGCACCCAGTCAACAACTTCTGGTTTCCTTAATGAGGTGATTTTTTGCACTGTGCTAGCTTCCAACAACGACCAAACTATCACTTGATTAATTTGTACAATGACCTCCAAAATAGCCTATAGGAAAATGAACCATTTGGGCCTATTTGAATAAAAATAAAAAAAATTAACCACTAGCCAGTGAGCGGTCAAACCTTGTCGACCAGTTGGTGGATGGTTATTATATATATGTGTGTGTGTGTCTATGTGTGTTACAAGATACAGGAGTCATACCCGCCCGATGGGACCACCTTCCATTCCACTGGAACTGTAAAAAACAAAACCTTTTAATACAAAATGACACCCAACATTGGTTGCAGCGAGTTTGAACCCGAGTCTCCCAGGACCCAATCTGGAGTGGAGCCAATGCACCACAAGTGACGAACCTTGATAGTTTTTTCCATCCACAAGTATTTAAACCATACATTTGTGACGAAGGAGAGGAGTACGGGCGAAATGGAACCATGCCCCAACAAAACGATGTCACATAGCCTGCGGAACCCTGAGCCAAAACTGTGCCCCTACCTAATGCGATTTTGCAGAAAGATTCCTAGGTATCTTGGGAGAAAATTCATGCAAATAATATTTCAAGGATTTTAAAATATTCCCCAGAGCCCCAAAGGTCACCATCATAGAATAGGGTCGAATTTATAGTCATTTTTCATGATTTTTCACCATGAACTCAATGATACAATCTGTTTCTTCAGCGAAGGTATTCATTTTCAGGCCATCCTTGGAAGTGAAGGTATAAGGTGTCATTTTGTAATTGCATGTAATTTGATTTCATTGAATATTAATGAAATATGCCTCCCCACATTGAGCATGGACCAGAGACATAGCCCACACTAGGTGAGCTCCATTACCAGCGTATTTTGTGACTTTGTTTTATCATGGTTGCTTTTGAATTCTGGTTCTTTTATGTGCATGCTTCATATGGTTACATTCTCTTTTAAATGAAATTTTGTATGCATTCTGGAAATAAAATATCTAGATCAGGAGGAAAGGAATTTGGGGTACCCTGGATTTGTTTATCAGATTTTGTAGAGAACTTGGCATGGTCAGTTCCATCATGATCCCGAGATGAAACCCCCATAACGATATCTCCTTAGTGGATCCATCCAGGGTTCACAAGTGTGCTTCAATGTTTCAGTTCAGTAATTTGATGAGCAGTTGTGCATTCCATTGGTAAGGGATTCATTGTTAATTATATTGGAATGTATTGTTTTTCCAGCTATTAATAAAATAAAGTGGTTGCATTATTCATATTATTTTACATTCTGTGTTTTGGTTGCATACACTTGTTTTAATCATGTAAAATCCTGCAACTATATATTGAGAATATTAATGGGAATATTATCATGTTCCAGGTCTATTAATTTTTTTTCTTTTTGGGATATTACACACAACCAATTGACCAATGTTTGGATTCATTAGTCATGAGATCTTCCATGTATAAACCATTAGAATAAATCAAATTACTCAATCGATTCTTCAATTATATTCTTTTTTCATCATAATATTTGTTCTTTTGCATTAATCATGCAATCTATTCAACATATTCCCAAAGGAACGAGTCCTGAGTGAGGACCATGGGTGGTTTCAATTTCTTATTCTCTCCATTATATTCCAACCACTTTTCAAGGGATTTATAACAAGTAGGCATTTCATAGAAACCTGAATCTCCGTTTTGTGCAATCGATAATAGTTAGTGATGTCTAGTGGCTCAAGGAGTATCCTGTAGTGAGTTCCCTGCAAAAAATACACATAGATTCAACTAATCTTGTAATATTCTAAAACAAAATACTTGAATCCATTCTACAAATTGTGGAAACAAATTACAGTCACACAATCACATGAACAAGAAAGAGAAAAAATTTCAATCACACAACACAAAGATTTATTTGGGGAAATACTTAGCTAAAAACTTGGCTATTTGTATATTTCATTAAGTCAAAAATATGAAACAATACAATGCTTATCTCAGGATTGAGAGTTCTTTGCACTATCTCTGACTATCTAACTCTATCCCAAGAAATTTTGGTCGAATACTTAACTAATTTCTTGCCTCTGGATTCCTAGCCTTGCTTGCGCAATCCCTGAAGAAATTGAGCCCCTATTAATTAGGAAATTCCCAATTAATGATTGTGAAATACATCTAACACCTTCTTTGGACCTCATGCATGCCCTGAACAATTTTCTAATTATACAACTGATATTACACTTCCCTTTAACTCCAATCTCAACTGGGTCTTCCTCAAAATTGACATGCAACAACTATTTATAGTAAATTATTAGTTATTTGATTGATCATTGCATGTGAATTAAATCGGATTTAATTCACTTGACCACTCACTAGTTCCTCCATCAGTTAGAACTAGTTAAATTGATTTTAACTCAAATAATTAAGTTAAGTAATTACAACTCAAAATAAATTGTAACTGTACCCTTTAAAACTTAGAGAGGACTCTACATGCATCTAGTTTGACCCTCAACTCAAATTGACTGAGCTAACTAAGTCTTCCTAACTCAGTTAACTCTTACAAGCTATCATGTGATGGGGAATTGCAATTTACTTGTAATTTAATTAAAGGGAAATTAAATTAGAAGCCTCTTCTTGTTTCCAATTTCAACACTCCCTCTCAACAAGAAAGGGATTGTCTTCCATCTAGATCCCACCTCTGTGGAACTAAAATTTTCCTCTTGATGGTGACTTTGTCAAGATATTTTCATCTTGGTCCTCTGTAGGAATGTAATCTAATGACATAATCCTCCTTTGCACACAATATTTGACATGGTTATATCGAATATCAATATGCTTGGACCTGTCATAAAAAACTTGATTAACCGAGAGTTTGATGCAAGTATAGTTATCACAATATATCATTGACGAATACGTCTGCTAACCAAACAAAAAAACAAGTATCTTCCTCATCTAGATGGCCTCAAAAGCTTCTCGAATAACATCCATGTACTCTACCTCTGTTGAACTGAGTGAAACTGATATCTCCTTCCTGTTGTACCAAGAAACTTCTATTGGCCCAATGCTAAAGATGCCCCCGGGTGTGCTCTTCCTGTCGGATGGAATCCCTGCTAAATTTTTATCTGTGAAGCCTTGAAGCTTCACTCCCTCTGTCTTCCTGTACCATAGCCCAAAATTTGTGGTTCCTTTGAGGTATCTCAACAAATACTTGTTGCCTTCCAAGAGAGCTTGGTAGGCTTAACCATAGCTTGACTAAGATGGGTAACTTCATAGCATATGTATGGTCATATGTTCACCAAATACATGAGTGAACCCATAAGCTTCCTATAGATGGTAGAATCTACCCCTTCACCTGAAGTAGCATCCTCCTTCCTCTCGTTCCCTGTTAGAGTAGTATCCATGGGTTTGCTACTCTCCATGTGAAACTTCTTCAGAATCTCATTGGCATACTTTCCCTGAGATACAAATAGTTCCCCATCTCTTTGCCAAATTTCCAATCCTAGGAAATAATGTAAGAGCCCCAATCCTTCAACTCAAATTCTCTTGCAAGATCCTATTTGCAAGAGTTGATGAGTTTCTCATCAACTTTAAGAATCAAATCATCTGCATAAAGTACAATGACCAAAATTTTACCTTCTACTATAATGTGTTAAAGGTTTACATCTGCTTCACTTTTAGTGAAGGCCAACTTGATGAAGTTTTTATCGATCTTGGTGTACTAAGCACATGGTGCTTGTTTCAGTCCATACAACACTCTCTTGAGTCTCCACACATGTGAATCTCTGTCAAAGGTATCAAAACCTTATAGCTGCTCAATGTACACCTCTTCCTCAATCAGTTCGTTGAGTAAGGTTGTATTTACATCCATTTGATCTATATTCCATCCCATCCGCGCTCAAAGTGAAAGGATAGATCTGATTGATGAGTACCTTGAAACTAGAGCAAAGGTCTCCTCGTAATCAATCCCCTCCACCCGAGAGAACCCGCTGGCTACAAATATGGCCTTGTGTCTCTCAAAACTCCCATATGCTTCCTGATTCACCTTGTAGATCCACCTGGATCCCACAATTGACTTCCCCTCTGGTCTTGGGAAAACTTCCCATGCACTATTTTTTATAATGGAGTCATACTTCTCAACCATGGAATTAACCCAAACTGGTTGTTGCACTTCTTCCTGTTGAAGATTGCAGCAGCGATGAAGAGGCATCCTGGAACCATCTTTCCTAATCCTAGTTGAAAGTGATCACTAAGCTAGGTGGGGGCCACACGGGTGATTTTGTCGCAAAGTCTATTTTTAGACTATGTATATTTTTAGAAATGTCAATCATATTCTATGAGTTGTAGGATGCTATTTATGGATGATTGGTCAAGTTGGTAAAAATAGATGGACCTCTATTTTTAGACATTGGGCGGTTTCTATTTTTAGACTGCCGGGCTAAAAATAGAGCACTCAAATATTATTAACCCTTAATAATATTTAGACTATAAACATTATCTTATCCTCTTGGAGCACTTCAGTTTGATGCTTGGATGTGGCACATGCAGCTGACAGAAGGAAATATGCTTTTCCTAAGGGTTAGTTGAGCTATTACATGGTTGACTTCAGTTAGAACTCATGTGGCAGAGTTTGGTGGAGTTGATGAGACAGTTGGTGGAGTTGTGTTCGGTTTAACTTAGTTGAACTAGTTGTATTTAGTCTAACTGAAAAATACACTAGTGATGAGTAGTGTGAATTAATTATTAATTAATTCACTAATTATTAACTCATAAATCAACTAAAGAACACATCAGTTAACTGCAATGCATGGACAGTTCAGTGGAGACCAATGTTAGAGGTGGGTGAAAGGGTGAGTGTGGCTATCAGTTGTGACTATACTTGTGCATGAGATTTGCACACACATTGATTGAGATTTTCAATGAGGATTGCGTAGTACAATCCAAGGGGATTCGAACTTGGATCCCATTCATTCTCATCTTGGATTGCGCAGTAGAGGCAGGCAAAAAGTGGATGAGATTTGAACCTGTGACTTGTTCAGATCTGAGCTAGTTTGTGTGTAACTATTGGAGATAGTACTGAGTACTTGTGAGGAGTATTGTACTATGTATTGTTACATGTTCTCTATCATTATAATATACAGATAGTTGGGGGTTTTCAGCTATAAGCTTTCCCCATTACATACTGTGTTCTATGTGTGCTTGATTATGTTTTAATGTGTGCATGCGACTGCTTCTATTTCCGCATATTGATGATCAATTGTAGAAGAGGTTATGTATTATGCATGAAGCTTAAATAGTGTGTAATCGGGATAATCTCGGTGAATAATTCAGCTATTATTCAAATTTCTTCACTTCCTCAAAAGAGGATGGCTTCATCTCTACACGCTAGCTCATAAGAACCATGTATCCAGTGTACCGCTCTAGGGACCTTCTCTGCCTGCACTATGATGTAGGTGCTCCCACATTCTCTATAACATCAAGCACCAACCTTTCAGCCTCTCTGGTGTGATTCCTTCCAACTCTGGATGGCTCTGCAAGAGTGGATTCTTACACTCTCTCTTCGTATGATTGTGGTTGCTCCACATATATAGGTTCATCTTTTGGAGCCAAGAGCTCCTCAACTGCATGAAATTGGAGCTCCCTCTCAAGGGAAATTTGCATGGCCTTCTCTTCATCAAATTTTAGATCTTTTTTGACCACTGTCATCCTGTGTGTTGGAAAGTACACTCGATAGTTGTGAGGTGTACTAGTGTACCCCATAAATATGCCCAACTCAAATTTGTTGGCTCTAGCTTTTCTAGCATCTTTGGTTACATGGAAATAAGCTAATTAACAATTTTTTTAAAAATGTGCCACATCTAGTTTCTTGAAATTTGAAAAATCTTCATCGATGTACTCATCCCTAGAATCCGATGAGGACTTGTTTTACACAAATATATTATTGTGTTGCATACTTGACCTGAGTGCAATGGTAGGCTCTGATCATGCAACATCACTCGATGTTGCTCACAATAATTTTTTCTCCCTTTACGCAACCCCATTCTATTATGGGTTATGAGGTGTTATCAATTCTGATTGAATTCCTTCTTAGCGCATAATTTCTTGAATTCATTCGAGAAATATTATCTATTGATGTCGCTCCTGAGAGCCTTCACTTTCTTCCATGTATCTTTCTTGACAAGTTATTTGAACTCACAAAATTTTGAGAACATCTGACCTTTATTCTACATGAAGAATATCCAACAATTGTGTTAAAAATCATCTACAAAAATCACATAATACTTGTGTTTTGTTGCGGATGCTGTCGAGAACGGTCCACACACATCTGAGTGAACTCTTTCAAGGATCTCCTTTTCTCAACTGTCCTTATCATGAAAGGTGGATTTGGTGTACTTCCCTAATGTACACCCTTTACATGTATCTAGTTTCTCAAGTGCACCCTTGGAAAGTCTTGTACAAATATGTTGCATGATCTTCAAAGTGCCATGGTGTAGATGGCCCAATATTATATGCCATAACTCACAGGTGTTTTGGCTCTCCACCTTCTTTGCTTTCAGTCTCAAGTCATCACAGTCTTCTACATCTAATTTGTATAAGTTCTTTACTCGAACCCCAGTATTCTTCACCTGTCCCGTGGCTTTGTGATGAAGGAACACCTTTCCTTTTCTAAATATCACATCATAGCCACGGTCTTCCAACATAGCAATTGAAACTAAAATCTTCTTTAAACTAGGAAAATACATGATATATTTTAATGTGAGAGGAGTACTAGACTCCCTATGAAAGGTAACATTACCTATTCTGGTCATGCTATACCTCCTTTCATCTCCCATCTCGATGTACAAATCAAGATCTTTCTCCTCCAAGTTGCTGAATAATTCTTTATTTTCGGTCATATGGAATGATGCACCACAATCCAAGTACCACACCGAACCCATCAATGAGGACACCATGCATGAGATAAGAGTGAAATCCAACTCCAATTGTGAAGCAAGAGCTTCACCTGTTGCTCCTCCTGAGGGATTCTTGTCGGCCTTCTTGTGTGGACACTTTCTGGCATAACATCCAAGCTCATGACAGTGAAAACATTTAATCTTCAACAAATCCTTCTTCTTGATTTCCTGACCAGAATCTGATTTGGAATAGGATGCCTTCGCTTTCCCTTTCCTTCCCTCTCCATCCAAGGCACAATTCTCCTCATCATAAGCCTTTGATGTGGATCCATCTCTGGTATTTCGCCGAATCTCTTCTTGTACCAAGTCGGACCACAATCACTCCCATTGTGGTAGCTTCTCCCTTCCATTCACCGAATACTGGTAGTTGTGCCAGCTCTTGGGAAGGCCTAGAAGTTTTATGCTCAACAGATCATCCTCTAAAATTGTCACACCAACACTTCCAACCTCATCTCGACATCGAGTGAACTTCGTCAAGTATTTTGGTAATGTGTTGCCCTTCTCCATCTTGATTTTTTTGACCTTGTCCTTCAGCACCGGCTTCATGTAGTCATTTCTGTTCTAAAAAAAATGTATCAAGTCCTTCCACATACCATATGAATTTTCCTTTCCATGGAGGTTCGATAAAATATGATCTCGAACTCCTTCTAACAAAATCCTCCTCACCTTTGCTACATTCTTCTTCCATGCATTAAGATTTTGAGCATTTGTTGTTGCGGACATGGGAATATCATTGTCTCTGAACTCCTTCAACCCGTTGCCTTCCAACACTGCTTCCATCTTGTCTTTCCAATCTATGTAATTTGAACTACCCTTAAGGGCATATTCGAGTCTCAATCCATAGAAAGTCATCCTGATTTGTTGTTGGTCCTGAACAGTAGATCTGCAAATTTGATTCACCTGTTCAAAAAAAACTCGTATTCTTCTCTTCTATAGTGATTCCTTCTCTGGTTCCATGTAAAAAATCCGCATAGATTCAACTAATCTTGTAATATTCTAAAAAAAATACTTGAATCTATTCTACAAATTGCGGAAACCAATTATGCTCGCGCAATCAAATGAACAAGAAAGAGAAAGGATTTCGATCGCACAACACAAATATTTATCTGGGGAATCCTTAGCTAAAAACCCCGCTATCTGTATATTTCATTAATTCAAGAATATGAAACAATACAATGCCTCTCTCAAGCTTGAGAGCTCTCTGCACTATCTCTAATTATCTCACTCTATCCCAAGAAAGTTTGGTCCAATACTTAACCAATATCTTGCCTCTGGATGCCCAACCTTTCTTGCGGAATACCAAGGGAAATTGAGCCCCTATTAATTACGAAATTACCAATTAATGATTGTGTAATATATCTAAGGCATTTTGATGACCTCATACATGACATGTACAATTTTATAATTATACAAATGATAGTACACTTCCCTTTAACTCCAATCTCGACTGAGTCTTCCTCAGAAATGACATGCAACAACTATTTATAGTGAATTATCATGTATCTGATTGATAACTGCATGTGAATTATATCATATTTAATTCAATTTACCTCTCACTAGTTCCTCCACAAGTTAGAACTAGTTAAACTGATTTAACTCAAATAATTAAGTTAAATAATTACAACTCAAAATAAACTGTAACTTGACCCCTTAGAACTTAGAGATGTTTAACCCTCAACTGGAATTGACTGATCTAACTAAGCCTTCCTAACTCAGTTAACTCATACAAGTTGTCATGTGATTTGGAATTACAATTTCCTTCTAATTTAATTAAGGGAAAATTAAATTAGAAGCCTATTCTTGTTGCCAATTTCAACATACCTCGCCTTATCCACTCTTCATTGTACTAAAAATCATCGAGTAATTCACCATTATCAAACATGTTCAGTATGATCTCAACCCATCGGCCGACAAGCTCCATCCTCCTAAGATTTGCCTAGAAGCCTAGATCACATTGTTGTTTGCTTTTGAAAGTGTCCAAATATCCAATGTCATTTCTAAAACATAAGTTACGATAATATTTATAGTTATTTCATATGGATTTACATCTTTGTTGAATATTACTCTCCAATTTGGAGGTGTTCTTTCTCTGCTTCTTCAGAAATTTTTTTTTTATGCTTAGGGAAACTCTAGCTTTGCAATTATGCATAGATTTTTTCCACCCACGTAGTTATTGAAAAAGGGGATGATTTCCCTACTAATAACAAAACACAATTCATCTCTCGTACTAATTCATCATTTGAGTTTCATGAATGTTGTATAAACCCTTTAAATTTAATCGATATTTTTTATATGTATTAAATACAATTGACAAATTAAGCATTTTTCATTTAAATGAACATCACTCTATAAATATAATATGTTTTTTCAATAAACCTTGTACAATTTCTAAAAAGATGGATCAAGCCAATATTTTCCATAGAAATGCCTCAACTTATACAGATATTGCATATTGACAATACTTATTCAAATCAAATTGGTAAAAACGAAACCGAGAAAATGATTCAACTAAGTTAGGAGAAACGTGCGACCATACTTCACAGGTGATTTAAAACTAAATGAAATGAACATGCCAACACAATGCAAAAGAATACTACTCCGTAAGTTATCTAACACTAAATGACATGAAAAGGAAAAGGAAATGCGATGTTCGAAAGAAAATTTTAATTAATGCTTTGATGAGCTTTATAGTTAATTTTGAAGAGATGGTATACTATTCATTTAACTATTTAAATTAAAATAAGAATATGTATTATTACAATCACAATGTGGTTAATATATATGCACAATCACATTAGTAAATGTGGTTGAGATAGGCAAATAAGTGTACATCAATTTAATAAACCTAATATTAAAACTCAATGTTTTAAATGTTAATAAACCTAATATTATAAACTCTAATATTAAAACCCAATATTTCAAACTCAATATTATAAAACTTAAATTTTAAACCTAATATTAAACATCAATATTATAAAGCTCATAAACCCTAATATTTTAACATTAGTAAACCTTATATTATAAACCCTAATATTAAACCATATATTATAAACCCTAATATATAAACTAACATTATAAACCCTATATATTAAACCCAATATCATAAACACTATATTATAAACCCAAATATTACAAGCGGTAAATTATAAACTCAAACATTATAAACCCTAATATTATAAACTCTAATATTGAAACCCTATATTATAAACCCAATATCATAAATCCCAATATTAAACCCAATATTATAAACTTTATATATTAAATCCTAATGTTATAACTCCTATATGTTAAACTCATATTATAAATCTTAATATTAACTCCAATATTGTAAACCCTAATATTAAACACAATATTATAAACCCTATATTAAGCCATAATATTAAAAATCCTATATATGAAATTGGTATTATAAACTCTAATATATAACTTAATATTATAAACACTATATATTAAACCCCTATATTATAAACCCAATATATTATTATATTAAAATAATTATACATATTAATAGTATTATATCTCAAATTTTCATATTTAAATTTCATTAATAAATATATAAGAGATAATATTTACACTAATTTCTTTGCTCTGCATGTTTAAAAAGCTATAGAATATATTAAGGAAAAATGTTAAATACATAAATATAAATATATTTAATTATATGTATTAAAATTTTAATAAAATAAAAAAATATATTTTTACATATAGAGATGTGAAATATAATGTCATTCAAAATTAATATAAATTTATCTTAATTTCAAATTTACTATAGGACAAGAGAAATCAAATCTCTCTACTTAAATATTTATTCAAATTTTGAACTCAAAGAGAAACTTGCATTTTGAGAGATTTAATGCATCTAAATACTTAACAATTCTCAAATTAAAATAAATTTATTTTTATAAATATCACATAAAAATTATTCAAAATTTTCATTAAAAAAAAAAATTCTACATTGAAAAATTTAATACCTCTATATAATTAGTACATCTTAAATAAGAATAAATTTATATTTACAAATATCACATTAAAAAACTACACTATCTTATAATATTATGTATAAACAAAAATTAAATTTTAATTTCAAATTTAACAAAATTATAATAATCTTTAAAACCTTCTTTCAATATTTTTAATTCAAAATAATGTCACAATTTGGAAAAAAATCTTTAACTGACATCAAATAAATTAAATCATAATTACCTTACACACACACACACACACACACACACACATGTATATATAATGTTACATATTTTATGATAAATTTCCTGGACTACTCTATGACATTTAATATGTGTAATATTAATTTCAATAGTTTCAATTTGACTTGATTGACGAAATATATTTTATATTTAGAGTGAAAAAAGTGCATGTTCGTGTATAATACAAAGTTTCTCAAAAATATCTTTTAATGAATTCAGTTGTAATTCCAAAACCAAGAAAACTGCAAATGCAGATTATCGTCGGATTACTACTACAAATTTATATTACAATAAACTCCGAAAAAACTGAATGCAACGAGGCTTACTTGAATTCCAAGCCCAAGAGCTTCCAGTTGTGTTGTTGTGCTTGAATCTGTGTTTGAAAAAGGAAGATATGAAAGCTCCAACTTCACTATATTTTGCAGAGCATTGGGTAAGACATGGTAATACATAATGCGCTCTAATATGAAGTGCTTTGGAATAACATCTAATGTTTGAAAGACATAATACATAATGGGAAACACAACAAACTGATTTTGTATCCAAATCTCATTGGTTCCTCGACAAGAATACATAATGGCCAAACAACTTATACAGACTCAGTTTCACTACAAGATTTACATCAACTATCAAGGGGTTGCTGGGTATTATTTTGGCTGCACTGGTATAATTTACAACAACCGAACAATGTTGGAGTACAGTGCCAGAAAACTCATCAATGTCCTCTAGGAGGGATTCTTCCATAAGTGTGTCAATGGAACCCATAAAGTCCCCCACACTCTGCATGGATTGATGGAAAGGCAAAGGAGGAAAATCACATATTTCATACGCACAAAACACACGAGCTACTTCTCTCTCTATTAATCACACAAACATGATTGATACAATTGATCCTAATATGACTTCACTTTATCCTTTCTAAGTAACGAATCAACTAAAGCTCACTCGGACTAACCTCAATATGAAAATCCATACTAAATTTGACCTTTCTAAATTTAGATTGAACTTAAACTAACTCGGACTGACACAAGTTAACTTCAACTCTAGATCTAGATTGCACTACATGTGGGAGTAATTAGTTATTTTTAACACCCCCCCTTAATTAGGACCGCTAAGCTAAGACATGACTCATCACAACTCAAACATGTCTGTTGGTCTAAGTCTCAACTAGGATTGCAACACCTAAGTTTCCTCTATGAAGCTCAAATACATCTTTTGCTAATGGATTGGTTAATATGTCCGCCAATTGATCACTCAATTTACAAGGCTCTAAATAAACTTCTCCATTTCCCACAGTTTATCCTATAAAATGGTATCTTGTATCTATATGTTTTCTCTTTTGATGGAACACACTATGCTTGGATAATGTAATGGATGAGGTGTTGTCACAATATATTGTTGTTTATCCTTCTTTTTTCTATTGAAGTCCATCCAAAAGTATTTGTAACCATACTACTAAGCATACTACTGATGTCGTTGCTACATATTCTGCTTCTACTAATGAAAGTGTCAAAATAGGATGCTTCTTAGATGTTCATGATATCACATCTAAACCAATATGAAACACATACCAAGAAGTTTTTTTCTTATCATCCAAACTTCCTGCAAAATCACAGTCAATATATCCGACTAAATCTTTCTTTTATGTGCTTTTGTACAATATGCCATAATTTGTAGCTCCTGCTATGTATCACAATATCTTTTTTCTAGCTTTCCAATGTGAGTCTTTTGGAGACTCTAAAAATCTAGAAATCAAACCAACTCGGATAATATCTGGTCTTGTAGCTGTGAGATACATAAGGCTTCCAACCAATCTTTTGAATAGAGTTGAATTGACATATGATCCCTCATCATCCTTACTTAACTTTGTACCTGTCTCTACCGGTGTAGGCACTTGTTTACAACTTTCCATTATGAATCGTTTTAGCAATTCTTTTGCATATTTATTTTGAAAAATATAAAACTCTTTCTTTGATTGCTCAACTTGTATGCTAAGAAAATATTTCATAAGACCAAGATTTTTCATTTCAAATTATTTCTTCATAACTACTTTAAGCTGATATAGTTCAACATCACTAATATAAATCATGTCATCTACATACAAGAAGACAATCAAAATTTGACCATGCTCATTTACCTTTGTGTACATGGTTGGTTCAATGTTGCTTCTGCTAAATCCATTTTTGATCATATAACTGTCAATTCTGCTATACCAGATTATTGGAGCTTGTTTGTCCATAGAGCGCTTTCTTCAATATGTAAACTTTATATTCATGACCTCAATGCCATAACCTAGAGGTTGTTCCACATAGATTTCCTCTTCTAGAATGTCATTCAAGAAGGTAGATTTCACATCCATCTGATACACTTTCCACTTATTCTTAGTTATTGTTTCCAAGATTGCTAGTATAGTATCCAATCTGGCTACTGGAGCAAAAGTTTCTCCAAATTTTATTTTCGGTTGCTATGAGAACCCTTTTTCTACAATCCTTGCTTTAAAGATGTCAAACTCTCATTTTTCATTCAACTTTGTCTTATACACCCATTTCACACCAATGAGATTCTTATCTTTAGGTAAATCTACCAAATCCCAAGTATAATTTTTCTCTATAAACTCTATTTCTTCATCCATAGTGACTACAGAACGACTGATCACAAGATCCTACATGGGCTCCAAAATTCAAGTATAATAAAATTTTTGGCGGGTGTTTCTCGTAGCAACAATATAATTTTCACACATGAATCTCTTTTGAATATTTGCGCACATGATTTTAGTTGGAGGTCGTGATTTTTGTTTTTCTTTATTGATAACCCTTGCTAATGTGGGTTTGGTAGTGGAATGACTGCATTAGCACGACAAGTGTGAATTCTTATACATATAACGTGACTCGTCTCTAACACCTCCTGCATTATAATGCGAGTTTACAACTTGCAGGGCACGTTACTTCGACACCTTCAATCACAAAATATTTTTTCTCCACACATAATGCTATTGATTCCTTGTCTTTGTGTAACCTCACTTTGATACCAATTTCATGGCAAGGTAGAAGAGGAGAGGAACAAATTTCACACACAGAAAACACAGGAGCTATTTCTCTCTCTATTAAACACACAAAATGTATTTATTACAATTGATCCTAATGTGGGGTATTTATCCTTTTTAACTAATGACTCAAATGCATCTCACTCAGACTAACTTCATCATGCAAACTCACACGAAATTTGACCTTTCCAAATATAGACTGAACTCAAACTAACTAATACTGACACAAGTTAACTTAAACTCTAAATCTAGACTACACTGCATGCAGGAGTAATTAACTATTTTTAATGTGGGTTTCTTCCAATAAGGCAATAGTGCCTCCAAGGTCTTATTCACAGTTATGCAAGGGGCCAACAAGACTCTAGAGAAGACATCACATCCTAAAACCACATGGCAGAACTAATTCACCCATCGCTTGTGACAAACTTATCCTCCTACAACTTCATCACTAACCAAAGGGAAGCTAAATGTGATGCATAATATAGATTTAGGCTCGTTGGTTGCAACTGTTTATCCAACATGCCTAGCATGACCAAAGAAGCAATAACCCCTCCCATGGAGGGACCGGTTAACACCATGGTCTTCCCCCTTTCATATTCTAGGCATACCAATAACAACAATCAAAATGAAAAATTAGCATCATGAAAAGATAGGGTTTGATATGCGTGTGGAAGTTGAACGCTCAAACATAATCGACTTCAAACTTGGAAAATTTGCACAAATGACCAAGGTTATCAGGTTTATATCCACTCAACACCAAAAAAAAACTCTGTTTTTTGTTTATGATGGATCTATGTAGTCGCACTTCCTTCTTAAGTAAAATATTGTATGGAATTTCCAATAAAAAATAGGGAATGAAAGAATCTCTTCCTAAAGAGGAGAATTTCTCCAAATGTGCTATAATTGTGTGAGATCTCCCTCATGGATGGATGATGGTTGATTATTCCCATCTTTCATCCACTCTAGATAATCAATATCATGAATTTGACATTATTTATATTTAATTGTTGTGGATGTGACGACATGGGGTTCAAGAGATCCATGAAAAGTGAATACAATTGTATCACCGATGTCAGTCCTCGCATAAGAGGGCTCATCACATTCATTGATGTAAACACTGTAAGATAGCTTGCAGGAAGCCAACAACATGGCATCCCTTGGAAACAAAATATGATCCACCTATTATTTTGACACACACAATCCAACAAATGATAGGAGTAGTCAGTTAAGTAATCTTGAAATACATTTTTCCAACAATAGTTGAAGAGTATTATACCTCAACTATGAAGTGGAAGACCTTGCAATGAACATTGTGAGATGTATATCCCTCCTCCTAGATTTCAATGGTTGTTGGGTAGAGGAGAATGGTTATTTTATAAGAAAACTAACTATTGAAGGGGCATGAAACTAACATAAGAAAATTTGCAGTGTGAAATTAGGCTTCTGTAAAGTCAATGGCCACGGAATTTGAAGACGAGATTGAGTCAACAACATTTCTCCAGCAATGCGAAGTGATAGATTAGAGTATATATGCCATCAAATCTTTTCTAGATTTACAATGTATTAAAGACTTTGGATGTGTCTTTACAACACACCTTTCCTTACCAGAATATAACTAGAATTAAAAGTATACAGGGACCCAAACCAGAGCAGGTCGGCTGGCCCCGACTTGAGGTCAGAGATCTGACCCTCTCTTCCCTACAACTTTCTCCGCACGCAATGACTTATATGTAAACCAACTAAGTCCCACCTGAGGCCGGGGTCAAGATTCTACTTCCCTGTGAGAGTGCCAGCCAACCTCCAGGGCTGACTCTTTCAAAGGCCAACTGGACCGAATGGATATTATCCCAACTAACGGGACTCCATCACAAAGATAGGTGAAAACAAACACCTTGTAGATATTGTTTTGACTGTTGATCCTTTAATCTTCGCGCAGGACATTAGATCCCTCAATTTCCCAGACTCGCTAGAGTGGTTGCCTCTTTTATTGATGCAACATTAACTCAAAGGGACACCAAAATATTAAGAAATAGAGCGCACGCCCTCATTAATTCTACTTACTGATTTCAAAAATTCTTATCCACAACGGGTTTCCTAATTTGATCTCTCCAATGGTAGATTGAAAACATTGATCCCTTCAGTGATCAATGACCAGGATAGTCGCATCCACATGAAACTTCCACTTTCTGGAAGTGAAGGTATTAATCTTCTAATGACATTATTTCGGCCTCCTCATTCAATTTCGATGTGAATTACCTAGTTTCGTTGCCACTCTACTCTCGAAACATTTATGTTCTTAGAAGCAAAACACATATTTCCGTATTGATAGGAACTTAACACACAACCATATAGGGAATAAATTCACAATAATTATAGTTCTATTACGTTTGAAGAGAATATGGAATATTTTATAGAGGAAGAGCAGTGACTCGTTCACCGAGATCTTCCTTATTTTTTTGGACTTCTCTTCTGTATCTCACGTGAAGTGACTAAATGTACACACTTTTATATAAAATAACACTACTATGCAAATATCTCCACAATTAAAGAGAATTTGGACAACTATCGAGTAAACTAAAATTGCTAGATTCGTAAGTATACATTTGTTAAATTGGTAAAGGCCCACTTGGCTAGACACTAAAATAGCATAACACCTCAACCTAATTGGTAATGACCTAGATTCCCACTACAATTTTAAAATTTTTAATTTATACACAACAAAATAAAATTCCCTCCTAGAATTTACATGGCTCCTTTGGGGTATTAAACAAAATGAGTAGCCTAGGGTAATGCTCCTACATCAGACTCCTTAGGTGGAAAAAGTTTGAGCTCCTGGTCAAATGTCTTCAATCTGCTAAAAACTCCCAGATCCAAAAAAAATGTTGTTTCTACCCACATATCTGGTCATGTTGTTGCTTTAGCCTTGACTTGAGTCTACCAATATCACATACATGATTCTGCAATGTGCCACTTGCTTTATTGAGGCAATATTACACAGTCAACTTGAAGTTGGTTTTCCTCTTCCTTCCTCGATCCCATATTCTAATTTATAGTTGGTTCACCTATACCATGATGATGTAGTTCCCTTTAGTGTTGGAATAGTTTTTCTTCACCATTGTACCATTCCCCAGGTAATACATTTATCAACATCATTATTTCCTCAACCTCCATATCCAAGTTGCCTTCTTGTTGGTACATGTTTATTCTCCATTGTTGATTCAAATTCTTGATATCGATCACCCACATGAACATCTACCAAGATTGTAGGATTTCATTATCTACCTCATTATACTCTTTGCTAGAGGAGTTTGTTAGCCCTTTCCTGCATGGTGACTCTATGAAGAATAGATATTCTTCTTTTGTATAATGAATTTATCCATAACAACAACTTTCCTTTCTATTGTTGCCTTCAATAAAATACATTATTTCAAATTGTTGATTCCTTCCTAAGAGAAAATCCTACTCCATATTCATTTATTGCATTTGAAATAAATTTTCATGAGACAGACTCGTCCCCTGTTCCTTTTTGTCTTTTTTTGACAATTAGAGTGGAGTGAATTAATTAGTTAATTAATTCATAAATAATAACTCATTAATCAACTGAACAATACATCAATTAACTATAATGCATGGCAGTTTTAGAGGAGAACAGTGGAGAGATAGGTGAAAGGGAAAGATAGACTATCTGTTGTGACTATAGTGAGGCATTAATTGTATCACACACTCGGTGAATTTTATTAGGGTTGCGCGATCCAAGGATGGAGAAGTAATTTGGCCTCATTATTCTTCGGCGGGGACTCTGTGATGGAGCCAGGCTAGCGGATGGCAAAGATCGGTGCATGGATTTGCAGGTGGAGCGATTAGTGTATGACGATTGTCTTGTCTTGAGGGCTTGTGATAAGCTTTGTATGTTTGTATGAGATTGTCATATGATCTCCATGTTACATAATATATAGTTGGGGTTTACGACTTAGGGCTTTCTGGGTTAAAAACTGTGTTATGTGCGATTGAATATTTTTGTTTATGCTTCACATGTGTGTGCAATTAATTTTTCCGCAAAATATTAACAAGTGGAATAGATTCAGTATCTTGCATAAAGTTAAATAGTGTGAGATCTGGAGGATCTTGGACATATGCATGCTTAGTGCATATAATTTCTACATAGACCTTGCTAGGAAAGACACTACATCCATATGTATTTGATAGATAATGCACACGCACTATTTGATTTCTAGTCTTAAATTTATTTTTTTATATATTATCTAGATGCAGTCATTTATATAACTTGATACTTGTGAGATCTACAAATTTTGGACATAGTTTAAATGTGGACTACATTTGGAACATGTGAATGTGATATATAATGTTTTTGAAACTTAATTTTTGGATGGTTGAACTACAATTGGCATATGAAGTAATGTTATAGTGTTATAAAATAATTTGTTTTGTTTTTAAAAAGTTTTGATACTTGTGATCTATAATGTTTTGTTTTTATAACTCAAGTTTTGGATAGTTGAACTACATTTGGCATGTGAAGTAATGTTGTGTTATAATTTGTTTTGTTTTTAAAACTTAAGTTTTGGATGGTCAAGAACTACATTTGGCATGTGAAGTAATGTTGTGATCTATATTAAAATGTTTTTCTTTTGAACTACATTTGGCATGCGAAGTAATGTTGTGTTATAATTTTTTTAGTTTTTAAAACTTAAGTTTTTGATGGTTGAACTACATTTGGTATGTGAAGTAATGTTGTGATCTATATTAACGTTTTGCTTTTGAACTACATTTGGCATGTGAAGTAATGTTGTGGTATAATTTGTTTTTTTTTTTTTAAATTCAAGTTTTGGATGGTTGAAGTACATTTGGCATGTGATCACATGTTGTGATCAATATTAAAATGTTTTTCTTTTGAACTACATTTAGCGGTGAAGTAATGTTGTGTTATAATTTGTTTTGTTTTTAAAACTTAAGATTTGGATGGTTGAACTACATTTGGCATGTGAAGTAATGTTGTGATCTATATTAATGTTTTGCTTTTGAACTACATTTTGCATGTGAAGTAATGTTGTGATCTATATTTTTTTGTTAAAATAAAACTTAAGTTTTCGATGGTTGATCTAAAGTTGGCATGTGATATATAATGTTAAATGAATATACATGTACATGTAGAAATGATTTTACACATGTTTGAATATATATGTTAAAACGATTGAAGTACAATATATATATATATATATATATATATATATATATATATATATATATATATATATAAACAATCATAAGATTTTAGGTCTTGTTAGATGTGTTGAAAACAATCATAAAATTTTAAAAATGCAATCTATAATGTATATATATCCATTATTTTTCATCAATGCACATGTATAGAGAAGCTACTTTCAGTTAATTTCATTCTAGAACATATATATCCAGTACGTGCAACATTTTTCATCAATGCACATGGAAAAGCTATTTGAATAGTTAATTTCTTTCTAGAACATATATATCCAGTACTTCAACATTTTTCATCAATGTCAATAGAATTAAGCTACTTTTCATCAACGCCTATAGAATTTATCTACTTTTAGTTAATTGCATGAACTAGAACATATATATTCAGTACGTGAAACATTTTTGATCAATGCACATGGGAAAACTACTTGAACAATTAATTGCATTCTAGAACATATGTATATCCGATACGTTTCACATTTCTCATCAATGCACATAGAAAAGCTACTTTCAGTTAATTTCCTAGAACATATCCGACCATTGGACAGACAAATTTTGTACTAGATTTTCTATCAGGAATAGAGATGTGGGTCAAATCCACGGGGCGTCCTCAGAAGTGCTCCAAGTCTCTTGTCTGAAAGGAATCTTCGTAAAAAAACTATAGTGTGGATGATTTATTTACATTGTGAATACTTTTACCAGAAAATCCCATGAGAAAAACTGGTCACATTCAGTCTGTGTATATATCCAATACGTGCAACATTTTTCGTCAATGCACATAGAAAAACTACTTTGATTTAATTGCATTCTAGAACATATATATTCAGTACGTGAAACATTTTTCATCAATGCACATAGTAAAACTACTTGAACAATTAATTTCATTCTAGAACATATATATATATATATCGAATACATGCAACATTTTTCATCAATGCGTGTATAGAAAAGATACTTTCAATTGATCCTAGTGTGTGTGTACCAAAACAATTTGTACATGTGCAAACACTTGCACAGATAACATAACAAGGCAACTCAATTTTTAGTTGAGTTCTGGAAGTTCTAAAACATAATCCAAAGAGAAGAAATCATTGGGCAATTCAATCAAAAAAATTTCAATGGAATGATCTTCAATGATCCATTCATGATCGGATTTTGACATTTTCCATTTCTTAATTTTCGTTCTTTTCTTTGATTGAACCTCTATCAACTTTATGTGTGCTGAACACACCAAGTGACTGTATTGAAAGCTTATGACATCAGGTTCACAGTCTTCAAAGTAAATAAAATCCCCACTTTGATTAGTTTGTCTGAAAAAATAACCTTTCAGTATAATAGATCCTCTTTCATATGGAAACCTGTGAACATTATAGTTTTCTAATAATTTCATTTTTCATTCAGTGCAATGCATCAAATAATACTTCAAATTTTCATCACTTTCAGTAGGTGCAATTACAGCAAAAAAATATCCTACACAATAAAACAAACTTAACAAACTTATGTATTTAAATTTATTTCTATATCTTTATCATTTGAAAGCAATTCAAATGTTACCTTATTTAACAAGATCAGAAACTCGATCACCATCGGATGATATTGTAGTCTCCTCTGATTACATTTCTTCAAACATTGCAACTGACATTTTTCCCTTTTTATTTAGCTCTGTATGTTTCCAATATTTTACATATATTTTGTTTTCACAAACATCATTGGATTTTGTGTTGTCTATGCAAACATGGAAAAAACAAGAATATTTTCTTTTATCAAATGGAAACATATTTCTAGACAACTTTGTTTTAATTGAATGAAATTTTCAACTCCCTTTTATTGTTTCAACGTCATTTCCAATTGATCTATCTACTTCTTTGATCCCAATATGCCAAAAAAACATTTATATGGAAAATTCAAAGAAGAATGTAAATATGATATCAAAATACAAAATATAATCAATCAAAGATAATCAAATTGTGATAAATGTACACTGTTTAAAATTAGATAACCAAAAAAAATTGAATTTAATGTACCTTCGCACTTCCCTTGATTGGTTAGTCTCATGGCTTAGAGCAGCGATGCACCGTTGAACAACTTCTTTAGCGTCCATAATTCGTCTTGTAGAGGGGTTCATTTGATATCTTCGAAGTGCTCGTTTTATGCATGCCCCTGCACCATCATGTTCTCCTTTTCCATGACTAGTCTTAAAGAAATTCCAATAATGTTTAATGTGGGTTTTCTTATTAATAAAACACAGCCAAAATAATGATCGTGAAAATTTTAATTGACCTGCGCATCCATCTAACCATATCCAATGTTCATTGAATGTTATTCCATGACTTTTCAAGTAGTCATAAATCTTTCCAAAACAGTGTTGTACAAAATTTGTATCATGTGTATGATCATCACTGATATAAAAGTGATATTCTTTAATAAGATATCATTTTTCACTGGTGCTTTCTATATGATTGGTGTTTTGTTTAGCATGTCTATATATAATATGGATGAGCATGGAGACTTGGTCAGAATGATAATATTCACTCTGAATTTCTTTTTCCTGCGAGGTTATCGGGGTATGTTACAATGGATACATTCATATCTCTTCCATTTAACTTTTATATTGGAAAATGATTGATCATTTATATCAATACGATATTTGTTTTGAAATTTAGTCAAATTTTCACAATCATCACATTTTTTACCACCAACACGTTTCTTTTCATAAAATAGTTCTTTGCTTTGTCTTTCACATATATTTGAGATATGAAATCACAGATATTGGAAGGAGGATGTGAATATTTCCAAAATGTTCTACCAAAATTAAGGAATGTGTCATAATATAACTCAAATTCCACATGATAACCACAACAACAAGTGTCGCGTACGATGATAGATTTTACATACCATGGTTTTTGTTGAACAAAAGAACTGATTGAGACATGAATTTAACGATTCTCTTCTTTGAACTTGTTGAACAAATCTATCTGAGTGGTTTCCAAGAATTTTTTTTCATGTTCTTCGTACTGATTTCGTGTTATTTTTCTTTGCATCACATGCTTTACAGTTGGCGAAACACGCAATTTTTTCTTCCAATATTCATATATTATTTTTTTAACATTTTCTCCAAGTCTATCTTTGTATGGTTGCCTACAAATAGCTCTCCAACAAGCGAGTTCATCATTTATAACTATTTGAAACCTAAATTTCCGATGTTTATGCAAAGATTTTTGTGAAGTTCCTAATGCTCGTGCCATAGATTTTACCAAGAAATTCTCTTTAGTACTTGATGAAACCTCTACCATATGTATTGCTCTACATACAACTGAAACAATTTTCTATCTAAATATTTTAATGAATTTATAGCACTATTTATATTTTGTATCACATTTTCCTTTATTTTTTAATCTCTAGTTGATTTTTGAATACCCAATAAAGTCGTAGCTTCTTTTAATTTCCTTAATGATAGGAGACCTTTCAACATTTGGGCTTGAACTGTCACATTTTCCTTTATGAAGTACGTATCAAAAATGCAGTTAACACGATATCGTATAGCATGGTCAGCTTTTTTATCTCCATATGTGTGTGTCAATATTTTCCCCGCATCCTATCATCTGTTAGGTGATTAATATTTTTATTCGGAATGAATGTTACATAATAAGTTTACATATTCAATAAATAACTAAATTAATAAATATATATATAATTTCAATAATACGTGCATGTGTTAAACATATATATATATATATATATATATATATATATATATATATATATATATACCTACCTTGTGATTCAATTTCTTCACTTGAATTTCTTTCAACATTTTCACCATCTTCAATCATTGGTTTAATATCTCTTTCACTTTTTCTTTCAAAATTTTGTATCTCATCATCAATATTTTGAAGAATATCTCTCTCTGTTTACATTGCAAAATATTTTACAAATTAGTTTATCAAATAAAAATTAAGCTTCACATTTTACACTAGGAAAATTTTAAATATATCAAATTCATAATATTTACATTTACATACCTGCTTCAACTTCTACTTGAGGTTGATTTTCCCCTTCAATATTTGAGAGTGCTTCTCTCTTACTTTTGCGAGATTCTCTTGTCTCTTCTCTACGTTCCTTGGGGTCTCTTTTTCAATCATATTTTCTCGTACAATTCCTTCGATTTCCTTTGATAATAGAGTATGAAGTTCAAAAAATTTCCTTCAAAAATTTAGACAAAAACTCAATTAAAAAAAACATCGCAAAAGATTTAATTAAAAAAAAAAAATGCATTTTAAAATTTTTGCAAAAAATACATACTTCAATCCAAAACACTTACTTTAAAAAATCTGAGAAAAAAATGTCTTATAAAAATGAAATGAAGCTCAAAATATTTCCTTCCAAGTCCTACATAAAATTTTCATTTAAAAAGTTAGACAAAAACTCTTTTTAAAAAATCATTATAAAAGATTTACTTCAACCCAAAACACGTACTCTAAAAAAATGTCACTTCAAAAAATACCTCCAAAAAATGTCCATTGAAAATTAATTCCAACTTCTTAAAAAATGTCACTTTAAAAATTACTTCAAAAAAGCTTCTAAAAAAATATCACTTTAAAAAATACTTCCAAAAAATGTCCTTTGAATATTAAGCCTAAAAAGAGTCCTTTTGAAATTAAGCCTATAAAGTTTCCTTTGAAAATTAAGCCCAAAACCTCTAAAAACAATGAAAATTAAGTCCAAATCCATACCTTAAAAAATAATGAAAATTAAGCCCAAATCCATACCTTCAAAAAATGAAGCCCAAAAAACATCCAAAAAATGTATCACATACCTCCAAGAAATGTCCTTTGAATGTACCTCCAAGAAAAGTCCTTAAACCCAAAACAATCATTTGCAAAAATATCCTTTGAATGTACCTCCAAGAAAAGTCCTTAAATCCAAAACAATTCTTTGCAAAATTAGACCAAATGTGTGAAAACATGCGAAAATAATGAATGCTTTCGCGGCAAGCCACAAAATGTTTTTTTGGAAGGACTTTGTGGTATTTTCTGGCCGACGGAAAGTCAGGTAAAATTTCGGCCGAACCTTTATAAAATATTCAGCCAAACTTTTATGTCATTAGACTTGATGGGCCATCGGCGCAAAACACAATTCGGCTGAACTTTTTTTAAGAGTTCGACCGAACTAACATGCCAGAATAACACAGAGCCAAGCTCTGAATACATATCTTCAAATTTGGACTGATTAAACTCCATGAAACATTATGAATTAACTGTCGGAACTAAGACAAGCATTTTCAGAATTCAATCTAATTTTAGAAAATATAACTTTTATGGAATTTTATAAATATTTACTAATTTTAATTAATTTTGTAATAAAACGGGTGCAAACAATTTTTGAAGGTCATTATGATTCAGTGAAATCATAATTCTGTATCTTTCAAAATACAGTGTAAAAAAAATTGAAAAAATTATGGTACATTAGACTGGTCCGTCGTCTGTAATGGGTAGTTTTTAGATTTTTAGTTCATAACTTATATGTTAAGGAATTTCTTGCGTTGCGAAACATATTCAAAATATGCAGTTTTTTCATATTGGACCAATTCAAAAAATTCTAGTAATCATGATATGCATCCATTGGCTTTGTAAATATGACGAAACCGAAGTAGAGTCTGTCTAGATTGTTGTAACACATTTTGTTTCTAAAAAACACAAAGTTTCAAAAATAAAACAGTGCGTATTAACATGACTTCTTATGAATCCTTTGATTGTTAAAAAACACACACTCAAAGAAACATTAAGTTGACATATCAAATGTGTATAAAAAAATTCTAAAAAATAAGTAATAGAAAGCTAATACAATTTCTGACAGCTTTTATTTTTATCGCAAAATGAAATTCTAAACAGAAAATTTATTTTGGCTTGCAAAAAGTTAAAGAACAGAAAAAAAAATGAAAGTTTTTCTCAAAAAAGAACAAAAAGTGTAACCCAACTTCACATTTTCACCTAATTATGATAGTTGAGTTTTTTTTTATAAGATCTTGATTGAGTCTAAATATTCAACTAAAATAAGATAGATCTATGTTGGTAATAATCATCCACAAAATAAAGTCCAATGCTTAAGTTAACTCAAAATCTTTAGATCTCAATTTATAATAAAACTTTTAAGCTTCAATTTATAACTTATAATATATATATATATATATATATATATATATATATATATATAAGTGAAAAATT
Source organism: Pinus albicaulis (assembly GCA_034641835.2). Lineage (NCBI taxonomy): Eukaryota > Viridiplantae > Streptophyta > Pinopsida > Pinales > Pinaceae > Pinus > Pinus albicaulis. The sequence goes on along the minus strand of JAXQQM020076876.1, from coordinate 49,258 downwards.
GAATAGTTGTGATGTCGGATTTGGAACATCTCCTAAAAGTGGTTCAGAAAGAAAATCTCCAAAAACCTAAAATTCAAAAAATTTAAAATAACTCAAGATATAGATATATCTCATTTTTTAATGGAACTTTTTGAGGTGGAATATATAACTTAAAAACATAAATTTTAAAGGTGAAAAATTGTCCATACTTGTTGTTGTGGTTATGGCACATCTCTTAAAGAAGTAGAAGGTATATCTCCCAAGGAAAACAAAGGTACCGCCATCCCAAAAACATCTAACAGAATCGAAATCTGTTAAATTTTTTTATTAAATATATGTACATGTACATGTATGCACAATTATTTATTTTAAAAATATCACTTAAAAAACATTAACATTTTCCAACATATCTTGATGGTGAGACCCATCTTGATTGTTTGAACCAGAGGCTCCGAACGTGATATTAACATTTTTGTCATTCATAAAGCATGACAACTACAAATGGTGTTAACATATAATGATACAATTTTGTTATATTAATTTATACAAATAAATGTATGTATATATGTATTTATTACAAATTGTATGTATGTGTTAAAATAATTGAACCCTAACCATTAACACATATCGTTCCCATGCCCTCTTCCTCATGAAAAATTAGGTCATGCCAACCATTGCAACAATTCTTTGCATATGTTTTGAGATCTTTAACACTTATGTTGTCAATATCTTCATCAGTATAATACACAAAATTAGTGCGTGCATTCTCACGTGCTCTTTGTTGATTCAGACAGACATCAACTCCACCCAATCCATTGTGAACATTGTTGATGATGGCATCCCTTGATTCTCGACTAATTTGAGAAGTGACTTCCATCTCTGACCGCAAAGTTTCGACATGAAAAGGTCGACTAACCAATGGTGGCTCAGGACTAGGCAAATTAGCATCACGCCTAGCACCCCTACGGTCACATAATCGACCTTTCCTAGGAACAAAAAATTCAGAGGGAAGGTCATTGTAATTGGGTCTCATTTGCAAAAATAATTCTGCATAAAATAATTTTTCAAAATAAAGCAGAAACTCGTCATTCCATGGGAGTCTTCCGTAGGCCACAAGGTGTATATCATACAAATAGTGAGCTATATTAGGGTGCTTGAAATATTGCACCTTCAACATCTTTCTTTTAGGCCCTTCTTTGAAATTAAACATATACTTTGCCATTGTTGTTGTAACTCTTTCTTTAACAACCTCCCATTTATGGCCTAAAGGGTGTGTAACTATTTCCATGCTTTGTCGACTCTCAACAGGTAGAGTCAAAGTCGTGAGATCTCTCTGCAATTTTGCATGAAGATGTTGACACCTTTCTAAGGTACATTGTTGCATGTTTATTTCCCAAGGTATATTGGAAATGTCGTCCGGATAAGTCGTGGTGGGTGGACAACCTTCTTCTTGAATTAAGTGTTCTTCACTACGTATTTGTTGAACAACAGTTGGAGCATTTTAAACCTCTGCATCAATATATAAAATTTTGTATATTAGAAAAAACACATGTAAACAAATTTGTACAAATTGAATGAAAAAATTATTCAAATTGATAGCCACCTCGATGTGGTTGGCTAGAATCTTGCCCACCCTGAGACTGTTGAGAACTAGAACGACCCTGCTGAAAACCAACACGGCCATCCATTGATTGGCCTGGGGAATAAATATCACCACCTTCACACAACCTGCTAGCACTTATTGATGGCCCTCTAAGGGGATTTGAACCACCACCAACATCTCGAGATGAGAGAGAAGCTTCATAAACAAATATGAATTTATAATAAATTGAAAAATACATTCATACATATAAATACATGTACATATTCATTGATTAAATTGCGTGAACTATACCACGACTGTGTGAACCATGGGCGTGCTCCATTGATGGAGTAGAGACCCTTCTCCCTTTAACTCCTAAAAGAAAAATGAAACTTATTAACAACTAATTTAACTCAAAAAGTTGATAAAAATTCAATTCCATAGGTACACACATATATGTATATGTATGGAGATTTAAGATTATATTTAAATACCATGAACATCCCTCGATCCCTGATCCCCCTCTCTCGTAGAGATATGGGATTCTGTTGATCTTCATCGTTCATCCTCCATGATATATATATTTACGGTGGAAATTTACAATTATTTTTTTAAATGAATAATTTAAAATAAATTCAAAATAAATTTCAGAAAATTAATGTAATTTAGTGTACACAAATTATGTAAAACACAACTTTCAAAGCACTAATTGATGTGTGAAACTCAATTTAAGCAAAAAAAATTATAAAAATGTTAAGTTCACCAAATTGCGCTTTACATGGTGGGAGCACATTTGGTATAAAATTGAAAAAAAAACATTGTCATTAAAAAATAAGTGAAACTCCATTTAAGAAAAAATTTGTTGAAGTCCTCGCATTTTAATTTTATAAAAATGTGAAGTTCATCACTTGTTGCAAATGTGAAGTTCACCAAGTTGTGCTTTACATGGTGTGGTGGGAGCACACTTGGTATATAGTTGAAAAAAAGTCATGGTCATTAAAAAAGACCCATTTATAAGTACAAAACACACACATATCCAAGATATGTTATATGTCCATCAATAAATTTTGAAGGAGAGCATCTCAACATTAATTCATCTTTGAGAGATGAATCTTGAATTTTTGAAGAAGAGCGTCTCAAAACTAATTCATCTTTGAGAGATGAATCTTGCATTGGAATTTCCCCATATAATTCTAATTCATCTATTAATTCATCTTTGATAGATAAATCCTGAATTGGAATTGCACCATGCAATAGATCAACAGAAATATTATTCACATTTGTACAATGTCTTATACTAAAAAATTGAAATTGGCTAAAAATATTGTTTGCTATTCCATGCAGTTCTTTTAGCCTCTCATTCTTAACTTGGTACACGCCATTCATCTGGTTGCACACAAGTTTAGAATTGGTGAAAACTACAATTCCATTTGATCGATACTCCATAGTTGTTCCCAAGCCTTCTATCATTCCAATATAATATGCCTTGTTGTTTGTTGTTCTTCCCGGTATATTCATTTTCCTTTGGACGACTTTGCAAGTCACAATATTGGAAAGCACATATGTAATAATTGCTTTCCCTGGATTAGGATAACAAGAAACATTTATGCATAATTTCCATTTTTCAACCATATTTGGTGGTTTTTTTATCCATGAAATAAAAACAAATTCAATAAAAACATATAGTAAATTGACATTTATTGCAAATGCATGGAATAAATGACACATGTGCATGAGATAAATGACATGTGCATGGTTTATCTTAAAGTTTGACTTAAAAAGTTTATGGTAGAATTCACATCTAGAATTAATGGGAGGAAGCCTTTAGTTTGTGGGAGAAATGAATTTTATGCACTTAATAAAACAACTAGTTATGTCAAAAGTCACACCTTTCTGAGTTTGTGGGAGAAATGAAATAGAAATGACACATGCCTTAGAATTTTCCTAAAATTTTATGGGAGAAGGGAGAAATTACACATGTGCAAGGTATTCCTTAGAGCGATAGTGGTTTATGGATATTAAAATGAAGAACTTATATTTAGATCTGTTATAAAGATTGACAGTAGCGGCATTTACTGGATCTGTCACCTTTGAGAAAACATGAGACCCAGAGGTTACCTGGCCCTTTACAAACTCTGCCTTTAGAACTTGTAGAAGTTAACACTAAAAAATCAGACTAAAATCTTATGGAAGTTCAAAATCCTATGATAGTTCAACCACTTTAGGTTCAATTTTTAGGACTTAAAGTTTGAGAGAAATGACATTTACATGGTTTGCAAAATTATTTTATGCACTTACAAAAAAACATGCTTTAAAGTTAATGGGAGAAAGCAAACATGACATATATGCTTTAAAACCTTTGCCTAAGAATTTATGGGAGAAATGACACATGTACACAGTTTGCCTTAAAGTAGTTGAGGTTTATCGATATTAAAATGAAGAACTTCTATTTAGATCTGCTACATAGATTGACTGTAGGGGCATTTACTGGATATGTCACCTTTGAGAAAAGATGAGATCTAGAGGCTAACTGTCCCTTTACAGACTCTACCTTTAGAATTTGTAGAAGTTAACACTCAACATACAGATTAAAATCCTATGGAAGTTCAAAATCCTATGAGAGTTCAAGGACTTTAGGTTCAAATTTTAGGCCTTAAAGCTTGAGTGAAATTACATTTACATGGTTTGCAAATTATTTTATGCACTTACAAAAAACATGCTTTAAAGTTAATGGGAGAAAGCCAACATGACATGTATGCTTTAAAAAATTTGCCTAAGAATTTATGGGAGAAGTTACACATGTACACAGTTTGCCTTAATGTGGTTGTGTTTTATGTATATTAAAATGAAGAACTTCTATTTAGATCTATTCCAGAGATTGACTGTACAGGGGAATTTACTAGATATGTCACCTTTCATAAAATATGAGATCCAGAGGCGACCTGGCGCTTTACAGACTCTACCTATAGAGCTTGTAGAAGTTAACACTACCTATCCCAATTATACCCTATGAAGTGTGTAGAGGATCCGTGGAATCACTCACACTACTTTACGTAGACATAAGGGTGTATAAGAGTACTAAGTTAAAAAATATGGTCATATTATTGGATATCTTTCCCAAGAGCCCAAATGTACTCCTTAAGTATATGTGGGGTCTATATAACCATCTACAAAAACAAGTGATTCTTTCCAAGCTAAGGATAATGCATGAGCCATGTGTATACACACATTATCTAGAAACCATCTAGGCCAAAATAAATGGTACTTCAGTGGTTTGAAGAAAAAATAGCACCAAGAAGCTTTGAAGGAGGGGAATAAGAAATTGAAATAGGAGGATAAGAATAAAATAGCCACTACACATCCATGCAAGGGTAGTAGAAATAATTCTAACCATTGCAACATTGATGGTCACATTAAGGAGAATTATTGGATGTTTGGTATGTGTTATATTATTTATGTGAATACCCCCATGCACTATATATTTTTCCAAGCATAGCGGTGGGAATAAAATGGGTGGAATGGACCCCACTTTAGGGTTTCATATAGAAGAAAAATTCCCCACACACAGGTGTTCAGGGGTAGTGCCCCAAAAAAACGTTTTTGGGAAAAAATGAGCATAGTTTTGAGATATATATAAGTCCAAAATGGAATATTTGTTGGTGAACAAATATCAGTGGATCGCTATGGATATATCTGCTTCATTAAAAGGGATTTTTCTAGAAGGATGTCCACTAAGTTGGAAAGAAGGAAAAATATCACAATTATATGTTAATGTGAATGTGTTTTACATTGAATATTTTTCATTTTATTAAGAATCTATTTCAAACAATTAACTATATACTTGGTTAAAACCTATGTTTTGTATCAAATCACTTTTGGTTTCAATGGGAAAATTTTATGGCTAATGTGTTTTTCTTGAAATGTTATACACCCCATTAAAATGGGAGATATATCAGAATGATTCCTATGGTGTAATAAAATAGTTTCAAGTAGTTTAAAGATATAGATGCATAAATTCAATGAGCATAGTTTTGAGATATACAAGTCCAAAATAAAATAGTTGTTGGTAAAAAAATATCAGTGGTTCACTATGGATGTATCTGCTTCATTAAAAGGGATTTTTCTAGAAGGATGTCCACAAAGTTGGAAAGAAGGAAAAATATCACAACTATGTACATTAATGCATGTGTTTTACATTGAATATTTTTCATTTTATTAAGAATCTATTTGAAACAATTACCTATATAAGGTTAAAACCTATGTTTTGTATCAAATCACTTTTGGTTTCAATGGGAAACTTTGATGGCTATTGTGTTTTTCTCGAAATGTGATAGACCCCATTAAAATGGGAGACATATCAAAATGATTCCTATGGTGAAATAAAATAGTTGAGTAGTTTAAAGATATAGATGCATAAATTCAATGAGCATAGTTTTGAGATAAGTACAAAATGGAATAGTTGTTGGTGAAAAAATATGAGTAGATCAATATGTATATATCTGCTTCATTAAAAGGGATTTTTCTAGAAGGATGTCCACTAAGTTGGAAAGAAGGGAAAATACCACAATTATATGTTAATTTGCATGTGTTTTACATTGAATTTTTTTCATTTTATTAAGAATCTATTTGAAACAATTAACTATATAAGGTTAAAACCTATGTTTTGTATCAAATTACTTTTGGTTTCAATGGGAAACTTTTATGGCTAATGTGTTTTTCTTGAAATGTGATACACCCCATTAAAATGGGAGATATATCGAAATTATTCCTATGGTGTAATAAAATAGTTTCAAGTAGTTTAACAATATAGATGCATAAATTCAATGAGCATAGTTTTGAGATATAAAAGTCCAAAATGGAATAGTTGTTTGTGAACAAATATCAGTGGATCACTATGGATATATCTGCTTCATTAAAAGGGATTTTTCTAGAAGGATGTCCACTAAGTTGGAAAGAATGGAAAATATAACAATTATATGTCAATGCATGTGTTTTACATAGAATATTTTTTCATTTTATTAAGAATCTATTTGAAACAATTAACTATATACTTGGCTAGAACCTATGTTTTGTATCAAATCACTTTTGGTTTCAATGGGAAACTTTTATGGATAACGTGTTTTTTCTTTATGTATAAAATGAATTTTGGTTTCAATGGGAAACTTTTATGGCTAATGTGTTTTTCTCGAAATGTGATAAACCCCATTAAAATGGGAGATATATCAAAATGATTCATATGGTGTAATAAAATAGTTTCAAGTAGTTTAAAAATATAGATCCATAAATTCAATGAGCATAGTTTTGAGATATGAAAGTCCAAAATGGAATAGTTGTTTGTGAACAAATATTAGTGAATCACTATGGATATATATGCTTCATTAAAAGGGAGAGATTTTTCTAGAAGGATGTCCACTAAGTTGGAAAGAAGGGAAAATATCATAATTATATGTTAATGCATGTGTTTTACATTGAATATTTTTCATTTTATTAAGAATCGATTTGAAAAAATTACCTATATAAGGTTAAAACCTATGTTTTGTGTCAAATCACTTTTGGTTTCAATGGGAAACTTTTATGGCTAATGTGTTTTTTCTCGAAATGTGATAGACCCCATTAAAATGAGAGATATATCAAAATGATTCCTATGGTTTAATAAAACAATTGAGTAGTTTAAAGATATAGATGCATAAATTCAATGAGCATAGTTTTGAGATATACAAGTCCAAAATGAATTAGTTGTTGGTGAACAAATATCAATGGATCACTATGGATATATCTGCTTCATTTAAAGGGTTTTTTCTAGAAGGATGTCCACTAAGTTGGAAAGAAGGGAAAATATCACAATTATATGCTAATGCATGTGTTTTACATTGAATATTTTTCATTTTATTAAGAATCTGTTTGAAACAATTAACTATATAAGGTTAAAACCTATGTTTTGTATCAAATCACTTTTGGTTTCAATGGGAAACTTTTATGGCTAATGTGTTTTTCTCTAAATGTGATAGACCCCATTGAAATGGGAGATATATCGAAATGATTCCTATGTTGTAATAAAATAGTTGAGTAGTTTAAAGATATATATGCATAAATTCAATGAGCATAGTTTTCAGATATATAAGTCCAAATGGAATAGTTGTTGGTGAACAAATATCAGTGGATCACTATAGATATATCTGCTTCATTAAAAGGGATTTTTCTAGAAGGATGGACTAAGTTGGAAAGAAGGGAAAATATCACAATTATAATTTAATGCATGTGTTGTACATTGAATATAAAAGGTTTTTTCTCTCTCTCATTGTTTCAGTTCTGATCTTATAAAAGGTTTCCACTAAATCCATTCCCTATTACTTTTCATGTGAACCACATTCCCAAACCCACCCATCTACGCACCTAAGAATTTTTTCATGTTCTGAAAATATCAAAACATCTGCATGTGATCCTAAAGAGTCCTCTGATGCATCTTGGAGTCTTACAGCTGGTCATATTGAAACAAAACCGCTATAGGGTTTAGGTAAGAGTTTTATGTCTTCTCTTGGGGATGATGTGCTTTCAACATCTAACATGCTTGGAGTAAATCACCAATTCATGATTGGAATAAATTACTAACCTTGGCATAAAGAGTTCTTATCAGATTTTACTGGGCTAATTGAGGCTAACAATGTTCATAGGTTGAACACTAACAAAGAATGTTCAGAAATTTTCCTGCTTGGCATCGACAAGATTTTTGCTATTCCTGTAGATAGTGATAAGCCTGGTGGTAATGGCGACTCTGATAACTGCAATTCAGACTAACAGTGTTCATAGGTTGAACACTGACAAAGAATGTTCAGAAAGTTTTCTGCCTGGCATCGACAAGATTTCTGCTATTCCTGTAGATAGTGATAAGCCTGGTGGTAATGGTGACTCTGATAACTGCAATTTAGACTAATAGTGTTCATAGGTTAAACACTGATAAAGAATGTTCAGAAATTTTCCTGCCTGGAATCGGCAAGATTTCTTCTATTTCTGCAGATAGTGATTAGCCTGGTGGTAATGGTGACTCTGATAACTGCAGCAATTGGCCTTCTTGTTAGACGGAAAAATCCCTAGTGCGGACAAGAGTGATCTCCCTAGTATCCTAAGGATATCTAGAAATAAGCAGATAGATGTGGACCATTTCCTCTAGACTATTTTTCTTAAGAATTACTAATTAATTACGGAGAGATGCTCCTACCTGAAGTCCAACCCTTGCTCTGTCTTGAATCTAGTCATTCCAGAAGGTATCGATCCAACATGTAAGATCTGCAATCAAAGACAAGCAAAAAAGATCAAAAGCATCTGCAAAATATGATAATTCGAAAGCAATAATCTATCTTAGTGATCAAGGAATCCAAGAATTAAATCATTCAAAAGATAGATGAACAACTCAATGAGAAAATAGAATCCATTTGTATTAACTTTGAATAAAAAGAAGAAACCTTACAACCTTGACGCCTTGATGTTTGTACAGGTTCTTCCGGGGTTCGGAACAGCCGTTTTCCTCAGTTTGACAAGACTCCAACTCTCTAAATTAGCATAAGACTATAGCCATGAGTATGTAATCTCTCTCATGCTAATGATGCCAAATGTGGAGAGTATCTTCAGCAATATTCATAAATTACTTTCTCCAAAGCAAGAAGTAAGTATTTTCTGAACTCTCTATGCACTATTCTTCAACCCAAGGAGTAATAAGTACCCTTGAGACTGAAACTTGGTCTCAATTTATAGCAGAAGGGAGGTAGTTTAAGCTCCAATAAGGAAGGGATAAAGCCCTCTCATCATGGGATTTCAGCTCCAAAAACCAAGGGATAGCTCCATCTATGAAGGGATAAAGGTTCATGAATGGAAGGAGTGAAACTTGACCAAATAACGCTTCTAGAAGACCTTAGTTGGGAGAATATTCGACCAGCTGGGCTTCTATAGCTTTTTATTTTTATTTTTTATTTTACCTTTTATGGGGGTTCGCAGTTTTAATGAGTAGAACGTGTGGAATGTGCTACAGGTTTTATAGAAATAAACCACGGTTCAACATAAAATGATTAGGAAAAGTGCGGAGTTAGGCTTTTTAGGATTTTTAAGAGCTTTTCTCCAGTTCGAAGACTTGATTTAGGAACTCTATGTTTTTAGACTTCTAAGAGAGCAATAAATAGGTAATGATGAACCTATATAAACAACTAAATGTCATGGTGACAAATTTCAGTGTAACAGATTGCCCCCTAAAGTGCGAAGTCTGAAGATTTTTTGAAGAATTCTGAAGTGTGAAGTGCTTTATCATTCTGAGGATTGGGTTGCAGACACACCGGTTGAAACCTAGAAAAAACATTCAATGCAAGCATATATATATATATATATATATATATATATATGTATATCATCGTTGAGGTAGGAATTCCCATACTCAGATCAAAATTAACTACATGTTCTGATACATAAATGATTTTAGAATTACATAAAGTAGTAGACACAACATGGACGCAACCATCTGTCATGAATAGTCTACTGTATGATGAATAATAAAACTCCTCGCTTCTTGGATGGTGGAAACTAGATCTAGGGTCTTGATTTCCGCTTCTCAAACTAGTACGATTCTATCCATGCGATTGATTGTGTCGAAGTCAAATATGGTAGAAACCACTTGATTACTAGTTAATTATGTGAAGTGTTAATAAGTGTGAGAGAAACCACCAATAATTACAATGGCTCTCAAATTACTCAGTACAATCTATGAAATGTGAATTTGTCATCTGAAGTCGAACATTTCACAGAATCATTCGATCGAAGGTCAATGATGTAACCTGTCGTCAAAGGCGAGAAACATGCCATTAGGGCATGCAGATCCCAAGGTACTAATAAGATTCTTGATCAAATTTATAGATGATGAGCTGTCGTAGATAGAAAGTGACCCGTTATAGGAAATCCCATGACACGAAACCATTATTTTGAAGAATTTTTTTGCAAGGACTAACTCAGGGATGGTCAATGCGAATGGAGAAAAATGTTTGCAATGAATGGTTTATTAAACTGATCTCTTAACACATAACGAAACTGTATATGGCTTGGTGATGATAGATCTAAAGTTAATACCTAGAAACTGGTTGAAGACTTTCAATGTGGTTTGATTAATTTTTTGGCCAAAGGATTTTCCCAACCCAAACATGAATGTGACAAAAGTGTTATGTTCAAGAGTGGTATACAACTTTTTGAAATGAAGTGTAACAACTGGATTCATTTTCTCTCTTTTCCCCCACCATTTCTGGCAAGTAACTCTTTATTTTTGACAAGCTTGAGGAGGATAACATTTTCCTATTATGTAAGCTCATCCTTCGGATGAGTCCAACTTAGTATTAAAATCGAACCCTAAGAAGGAGGGGTTCGTTCCTCCTTATAATTGACAGGTCCTTTACTATTAAGTTTTAACGAGTCTAGTATAGGTGAAACTCGGTGTTTTTCAGTTTTAGGGAGTTAGAAGAAAAACTTAAGAAAACTCCGTGGGTGTACTTTTTCATAAATGTAGTCTCTCAAGCCCGAAAAAGGATAAAATAATGCAGGAGAGAACTCTATTGACCATGATTAGTCAGCATACACCTTTTTCGTAAATAGTCCATTTCAGTCTGGAAAAGGGGTAAACTTATACTAAAGGGACGACTTTTCATTTCCTTTAACGAGTTCGAATAGTCAAGTACTTGGCAATATTTTCATATTTAGAGAGTCTGAAAAGGGCTTAAAAGAGAACTGCAGGGTTTTTCTTTTTCGTGAATTTTAAGAGTGCGAAAAAGTGATAAAAGTGTACTCGTCATCAAAATAATCCTTTTCACCTGGTAAACCTGTTTTCTACACATAAACCCGAAAAATTAAACATATATGTTTCCAATAAGTAAAAAATTTTGAAAAACAACTTTTTAAAGTGGGAAAAAAATAAAATAATATTTATTCTTTCAAAAAATCTTATAAAAAGTAGTTCAACAGAGCCATTTTTACCTTTTGTATTTAGATTTGAAAGTTGAGAGCTCTGGGCAAAAAACATTCCGGAGGTGATAACGAGAGAATCGACTGCTCAAAATGAAATTCTTCGAATCCAGGTAATCCACAACACTCTGCTCTTCATTTTCATATGTTTTCATTCTCTTTTTTAGTTTTTAAATTCATTTTTTTAAGGGGGGGGGGGGGAATGGTTCAAAATTTCTCTCATGGGGGTCCGCGGGTCAGCCATTGGTTACCTGCAGACCACGATAATTTTCCTAAATGAAAATGATTGGGCTTCTGCATTTTTTATGAAGGGCACATGCGGGGGTTCGCACTGTCCTTATACAAAAAATGTGGGGGCACCGTAAGAAAATGAAATTGACAAATTATGTCAAAAATGGATAATTTTTTTCACTCTAATAGCTTCTAACCATTAAATGCATCCATTTGCAGGTCATTTCACAATGTTGGAGTGGCGAGAATGCAAACACGAAGAGGTATATGATGTGGCAATGAACAATCCAAACACAATACATGTTTTGAGAAATTGCGGATTATACAAATTCAGGGCCATTCAGGGCATGAGGGCACAGGTAGCGCTAATGACCTAGCTGGTGAATAAATGGGACGTTCAGGAACAATGTTTTATAATTGGAGATCACAAGCTATAAATTGAGCTTGAAGATATCTACTTCCTCACCGGCTTATCAAAAAGAGGTGAACCTATCTCTTTGTTTGGAGCTAGGCAAGGTGGCCTGCCTATCGCTAGCTACAAACAAGAGTTCTGTAATGAAGAAGCTGATCCCAAAGACAACCAGATAGACATAAAAACTATCATACGTCTTGATCTAAAAGTCATTGCATTCACCATTACCAGATTATGTGGGAGTGCAGCTCCACATGTGACTACCAAGTCACAAATGCAGACAACTATCGAATGCTATAGAGGTACAATCTTCAATTGGTGTGAAGGGGTGTTGACCAATATGAAGGGTCAATTGACCAGAGCGAAGAACTAAAAGTTGAAAAAATTTGGGTATGGTGCCATCTTAGTATCTTTCACTTTAGAGAGGATTCCATCTCTTGCCCCCCAGCTGATCTCTGTTGACCATGGTGAACCTAGAGAGCTTCGTATGATACGATGGGTGGCAATGATGACTTGCCATGGTGGTGATGGAAGTGTGGTAGTCTGGTTTACTCTAGCATATTTTCATTGGTTACAAAAACAAATCTTTGCTATCGAGGATTTCTCGTATGCAGGCATAGACTTTCGAGGAGATCTCGAGATGTCCTTACCTCCAGGGACACAATGGAATGAATCAGGTAAATGAATTGTTTTTATGTGTTCTTAACTCTAATTTTTATTTTATTTTTTAATCATCCAATACTGATAACAAAAATTTCAAATGCAGATGTTGGTCCATGAAGACCAGCCAATATTTGCCGCTTCGAGAGGAAGCTGATAGATCCTGTTGCTCCGCCACAAAACTAGGCAACAGAGATTCTTACTGACTTAGAGCACAAACTGGAAAGGTTGACTAGAGACATTCCAGAGACAACAATGGATGATATTCCTCTTCGTCTGTAGAGGCATGTCGTTGGCATACCTGGCTAGTTTCGAAGATACCTACGTAGAGTGGCGCAAGCGATAGTATATTATCATGATCATCACCATGGATAGTGGATGATTATCACAAACTATTGTATTTTTTTTTTGTATCACTATCTTTCAGATCATAATGTGTTTTAAACCTATGGTCCCATACGATGTAATGTTTTTTGAAACAAAAACTCTATCTATGATATGACTACTTTTGCCGTCTATCTTGTTCAACACATATCGAATGTTGTTTTAATTTATTGTTTTAATGTCGCAAATGTATATTTATAACATTATTAGCTAATGCATCAGCCAATATATTTAAAATTCTTGGAATGTGTTGATATTCGATGTAATCAAACTGCCTTTCCAAGAGACGAACCTTCAAGAATAATCTCAGTAATGCTAGATTTTTAATTGTGTATACTCTATTTAAATGCAATAAAATGAGTTATAAATATAGCCTAACGATCAAACACCAAATGCCAAAGGAAATGGAATTAGATAATAACTCAATCACTGCTCTATATTTTGCAACATTATTTGTTGTTTGACCAAGGCTTACCCCATGCATAGAAACTAACTCATCAGTGGGTGAATAGATAACCCAAGCTACGGAAGAGATATTCCGTGTGCTACGACATGCACCATTAGCAAAACCAATGTACGCTTGAAGGGACGTCGACATCTGCAATATCAAGAGTAATCAAGACAAGTATGGATAGTAGTCAACGCAAACTTAAACTAGGCACACTCATCTAATCTAAAGCAACTAACTTAGAAAAATAAATAATGTACAGGTGAGACCTTGACACAATAAATAAAGCATAATATCTCTTCAGATAAAGTCCATTTCTGGGTTTATCTAAAGAGAACCCGTCATAATCAATCAATTCGTAAGCCCCTTTTGCAAACACTCGCTTGACAATATAAGGACCATGCCACACAGGTTCGAATTTCCCAACTCCTAGTTTATCATTAGCTTGGTCATATACCAATACTAGGTCACCTTCTGAAAAAACACGAGGTGTAACACTTCAGTCATACTGAGCTTTAACGCGTTTTTTATTAGCTTCGGCTGCTAATGCAGCGGTGTGTCGAGTCTCATCTAATTGTGCTAAGTAAAAAAAAAGTTTTTCCTCTTCAGAGGTAGCTGGCAGTAACTCTATGGCTAATTGGAGTGATGGTATTTCACATTCAATCGGTAACACAGCTTCTAAACCGTAGACCAGTTGAAAATGAGTGAACCTTGTTGCAGTTTTTGCTGAGGTTCGGTATGCCCAAAGTGTTGAGAAAAGCATAGTATGCCAAATCGATTTATGAATTCCGATTATCCTTTTAATCATAGTGGTTAAAACTTTATTAATGACTTCAACCTGACCATTACCCTGCGGGTAATATTGAGTAGATTTATCATGGTGTAGGCCAAGTTGGTCGGAAAGTTCGGTCATCATGATGTTTCGAAAATGACTCCCATGGTCAGTAATGATAGCTTGGGGTACACCGAATTGAGAAATCACATGATTGAATACAAATGTAGCTGCACTTTTACCATCTACCACAAATGTAGGCATTGCCTCAACCCATTTGGTAAAATAATCTGTTGCGAGAATAATATACACATGCCCCCTGGCCGAGTTAGGGTTACATGTAATGAAATCAATTCTGCATTTTTCAAAAGGACCGACAACAATTATGGGGTGAAGAGGAACTGGTGGTGCACGCATGTTTCGATCAAAAATATGACAGTTGTGGCATTTCCGGATCGCAAGAATGCAATCTTTGAATAATGACAACAAAAAATAACTAGCGTGCAATATCTTTTGGGCTGTGGCATACCCAGACATATGACCGCCACATGCTCTAGAATGGCAGCCATTTAAAACTCGTTCAACCTCTTCATAAGTTAAAGATCTTTGAAATACAGAATCCGCACCGCGACGATAAAGCATGTCTCCAAAAATATTGTATTGCTGAGATTGGTAACGGATCTTTCATTGACGTGAACGTAAAGTTCAGGTCGAAAAGTTTGGGTTTGGAGAGAAATGATGAGATAAGGGTCTAACGTACTGATAAGAAATAGAGATTCATCAGTGATCAGATGCTCTACCACAGTTTCTGTCTCAGTATTCGGGAAGTCACACATAAGTTCGACCAACACCAGTGATTTCCTTGATTTAGATTTTTCAAATTCTAAATCAAACTCATAAAGGATAACTATCCATTTAGAGTATTTTCCCCTGAGCAATTGTTTAGTCAGAATATACATCATCGGGTTGCAGTTAGAGATCACAGTTTTTCTTCATAACAAAATGTAATAACAAAATTGTTGGACAGCTTGAACTATTGCCAAGGCCAATTTCTCCACATGCGAGTATTTAATCTCTGTTGGATTGAGATTCCGACTGAGATAGTAAATCACATGCTCGTTGTGGAATTCATCCTCCTGAACTAATACCATTCCAATGGTGGAATCAGAGGCTGCTAAGTATAAAAAGTAATCTTGGCTATAATTTGGTGGATGCAATAATGGTGCATGGGTCAACACGTGTTTTAAAGCAGCAAAAGACTGATCAATGATCTCATCCAAAATAAAAGGAACATTCTGTTTCAACAACCTGGTAAAACCTTTGGTTAACTTAGCATAGTTCTAGATAAATCTACGCAGAAAGATTGCTTTCCCTTGCAAAATTTGGAGTTTCCAGAGTGTGGAAGGAGGAGGTAAATTGATAATGCCCTCAACCTTCGAAGGGTCGACACGAATGCCTTCTTTCGAGCGAATCTTATAATACCTACATCTCATAAAAATCACTCGTAAATGAGTAGGATGATCTTCCTTGTGTAATTAATGAGCAGGTAAATTATCGAGATAAGGTTGCACAATGTGTTTAATGTCATGAAAAGCATATGACATTGCCCTTTGAAAAGTTGCCCCAGCATTCTTCCATCCGAAAGGTAGTTTACAATAAGCAATGTTCCCCAAGGACAGATGAATGTTGTTTTTGGTTGATTGGCAGGGAGTATGTTGATTTGATTGTATCTGGAAAATCCATCCATAAATGAATACATTTCATTTCCGGCACAATTGTCGATGATTTGGTCGATATAAGGAGTTGGATAATTGTCCTTAGGACAAGCTTTGTTAATATCCCTATAGTCGACACACACTTGTATTGTTCCTTGTTTTTTAATAACAGGAACGATACTAGATACCTAATCCGTTAACGAGATAGGATAAATAAAACTTGCTCTCAGTAATTTCTCAACTTCGGCTTTGATAGCGACAGGTTTTCATGGATGTATCAGACGTATTTTTTGTCTGATAGGTTTAGCATCCGGGTAAGTTTTAATTTCATGAACGAAAATTTTGGGATCAATTCCTGGCATTTCTTCATAAGACCAGGGAAATATGTCGCAGAATTCTTGAAATAGGACTTTATATGTAGCAATTTCATCTAACGTACAAGAAGCACCTCTATGGATGTTTTCAATAATTCTTGGTTTTACTGATATGTCAATGGGAATCGTGGAAGAAATATTTCCCAAATTCACTTCAGAATCCAAATTTGTGATCGATATTTTTGGGTTTGTGTTATATTCTTTCCACGACTAGTCACACGTGGGGGGTCAATAACCCCCCCTATACGTTGCACTGGGCGTAACGTCGGGGGGAGGGGGGGGGGGGTGGTACCCCCCCCTTTCGGGATCCACGACAGTGCCCTGGAAATTTTTTTTGGTCCTTATTTTCCGGTGGGCAGACCTGCCCATGGTTTTGTGCATGGGTTTTGCACATGGTTTTGGGGCATGATGGTTTTCGGCCCCTAGTGTTTTGTAGATCCGGTTAAGGGAGCTATGGTTATGTTCTCCAGGGTTAGTGGATTGGGGTTTATGTATGCTTTGGCATGTATATATATGTGTTATAACACTAAAAGGAATGTAATGAAAAATCAAGTTGTTCATCCCGATTTGGGATCCAGGGGAAAAGCTCTATGTTCATCTGTTTTATGTTTTGTGCTCTCGCTATTGTTTATTTTCTGTTTTAAATATTCGTTCGTAGATAATTTCTGTACAGGGCTAAAACCTACATTTAGTATCAGAACAGTTTTGGCTTCAAGGGAACGCCTTTGCTGCTGAGGGGTTTTTTGCTCGGGCCTAAGGTAGACCCTGTTCAGTGGGAGATCTGCAGGATCGATTCTTGTGGTGAAAGAAGATGGCGAGCGGCGGGAAGATAGAGATCGAGAAATTTAATGGTTAGAGTTTTGAGTTGTGGAAGCTCAATATGGAGGATCTGTTGGTGGATAAGGACCAGTGGATCGCGGTAGATCCGGGTACTAAACCAACGACAATGTCAGATGAAGATTGGAAGAAACTGGATTGAAAGGCAAAGAGAACAATACGATTGTGTGTCTCAGATTCAACATTCTTGAATGTATTTGGGGAAGCTACGATGATGACCTTATGGGACAAAATTGGGACTTTGTACCAATCTAAGTCTCTGGTGAATAAATTGTTCCTACAGAAAAAGCTGTATAACCTGAGGATGAAGGATGGAGACTTGGTGACAGAGCATCTGAACGCCTTCAATACTATGGTAAGTCAGCTATCATCTGTTGATATTAAAATCTCAGATGAAGATAAGTGCATCAGTTTGTTGTGTTCTCTACTAGACTTGTGGGACAGTCTAGTTATTGCAATAAGTAGAAATACAACTACCTTGAATTTTGATGATATTGTCTCAGCCTTACTGTAGGAGGAAATGAGACGGAGAAATATGGAGGGCTAGAATGGAGATGCCTTATTTGTACGAGGAAGGTCCTAAAATATAAACAAGAATAAGGTTTCGAGTGGGAGATCTAAATCTAGAGCTGGGAGATCTAACTCTCCTGGAAATTTTGTAAAGGTGTGCTGGAAATGCGGAAAGAAAGGGCACTACAAAAAGGAGTTCCGATCTAAAGCTCCTGAGAAAGGAAATGGATTTGATGATGCTCCTTCTGCAGAGGTAAAAACCACCTTGGATGAAGGTGGGGATGTGTATTTGGCTTCTTCTTCAAATACACAGGTAGATCATGAGTCATGGTTGATTAACTTGGATGCATCCTTTCACTTCACTCCTCATAGGGAGTGGTTCTGCGAGTATGAGAAATATGATGGTGGTGATGTATTCGTAGGTGATGACAGGAAGGCCAGAATCATCAAACGTGGAAAATTCAAGCTGAATCTGCAAGGCGGAAGGATTAGAACACTTCCTGGTGTTCTGCACATTCCTGCATTGGCTAGAAATCTGATTTCTGTAAGTAAGATGGATGATGCAGGTGTAAAAACAGTGTTCGAGAAAGATGCCTGTAAGATGGTTTGGGGAGCACTGGTATTAATGTGGGCAGTTCGGATTGGAACTCTGTACAAGCTTTAGGGCAACACTATTATTGATGGGTGAAATAGTTCTGTGGTTCTTGAAAATGGAGTGGAAAGCATAGCGGTCTTTGGAGAAAAGACCATGCTATGGCATCAAAGGCTTGGATATATTGGAGAGAAGGGCCTTCAGATACTGCATGGAAATGGTATGGTAGAAGGTATGTCCAATAGCTCTCTAGATTTTGATTTCTGTGAACATTGTGTATATGGGAAGAAGAATTGGGTGAGTTTTCCTTCTAGTGCTAAGAGGGAAAATAAGATATTAGAGCTTGTACACAGTGATGTGTTTGGACCTGTGTCTGTTCCATCACTGTGTAAGTTGTGTACTATGTTTCTTTCATAGATGACTTCTAAATTAATACATGGATATATTTATTGAGGAATAAATCTGAATTCTATGATAGATTTAAAGAATTTATGGCTCTGGTGGAAAACCAGACATAGAAGAAGCTAAAGGTGCTGAGGACAGATAATGGTGGGGAGTTTTGCAAGAAGGAATTTGAAAAGTTTTGTAAGAAGTGTGGTATAGCATGGTAGAATATTACTCCATACACACCTCAGTAAAATGGAGTTGCAGAAAGAATGAATAGAACGTTGATGGAAAAGGCAAGAAGCATGCTCAGTGGTACCGCGTTAGGACAAGAATTTTGGGCAAAGGCAGTGGAGACTGCATGTTACTTGGTTAACAGATCACCTTCATCAGCATTGGAGGATAATACTCCACATGAGGTATGGACTAGTAAGAGACCCTCTCTTTCACATTTGAGGGTATTTGGATGTGAAGCATATGTACATGTTCCAAATGAGAAAAGGAGCAAGTTGGATAATAAATCTGAAAGGTGCATCTTTATTGGGTATAAGGATGGTTTAAAGGGTTACAAGCTTTGGAACCCGGAAACAAGGAAGGTTGTGTAAAACCAAGATGTGGTGTTTAGAGAGGTGAAAGATATTTTTAAACATGAAGTCCTACAAAAGGAACCTGAGAAGATAGAGTTTGAGCTAAAGGAGGATGAATCAGAATCTACAACAGAAGAAGACTCAGAAGAGGAAGAGCCACAAACTCCAGCTGTGAGAAGATCAGTTCAGGAAAGAAGGCAACTAGAAAGGTATAGTCCATCTGATTTCTATTCAAATTTTGCTTTAACTATAACTGATGATGATCCCATAACCGCCAGGGAGGCAGTAGATTCAGAGGATGGAAAAATCTGGAAGGAGGCCATGGTTGATGAAATGGCATCCTTGCATAAAAATGAGGCATGAGATCTGGTGGAGTTGTCGGCTGGAAGGAAGCCCATCGGGAGAAAATCGGTGTTTAAGAAGAAGGTGAATGTAGAAGGAAAGGTGGAGAAATACAAATCTCGGTTGGTAGCAAAAGGTTATTCCCAGGTGTCGAGAATTGATTTTGGTGATATTTTTTCTCCTGTTGCCAAAGTTACTTCTATTAGATTACTTGTATCTGTTGCTACTGCATTTGATTTTGAGGTAGAATAGATGGATGTGAAAACAAAATTTCTTCACGAGGATCTGGAAGAGGAGATCTACAGGAAACAACCTGAAAGCTTTATGGTGAAGGGGAAGAAAGATTTGGTATGCAGGTTAAAGAAGTCTCTGTATGGGTTAAAACAGTCACCAAGGATGTGGTATCAAAAATTTGATACCTATATACGGGGACTTGGCTTCACGAGAAGCAAGGAGGATCACTGTGTTTATTTTAAATTAATTGGTGACCGTGTTATTTATTTGGCCTTGTATGTGGATGATATGTTGTTGATTGGAAATGACAAAGAAATTATCCAAGATTTGAAGACCCAATTGTTCTCCAAATTAGACATGAAGGATCTTGGTGTTGCAAACTATATTTTGGGCATGAAAATTAAGAGAGATTGGGCAAAGAGGAAGCTCTGGTTAAACCAGAGGAAGTATGTCAAGACTATATTGTAGAGGTTCAATATGCAGGCTAGTAAATCGGTGAATGTTCCTATTCCTGTAGGAACAATGTTACCGATGAAATAGGTAACCTCATTGTTACCTACTTTTTGAAGTATCAAGAAAAACACCTAATTTTGAAAAAGTGGCGATGCAGAATCAAGAAAAAAAATTTTGAGCATGTTTTTGGCACTTTAAGTTTTTTTCATTTTGTTTTTTTTTTTAATTAATTTTTTTTTTTTAAAGTGGTGTTTTTTATGTCGATTTTGAATAGTGGTGGTGTTTCATCACCAACGTTTTTTTATAGGATTGATTTTGACACTATAAATTTTCTAATGTCTTCTTCTTCTGTGAGATGTTTATTTTTAAGTGCATTTATGTACTTGTGTTTTAAAAATTTAAAAAAAAAAAAAAAAAATTAAAAATAAAAACTTGTAATGATATCTTCACTTTTTCACATACATAAAAGATGGAAAAAGGGTCAATATTCTAAAGTTTATATTTTCTATATGTTTATGTATTGTTAAATAATTTTTCAATGCACATCAAAAAATTGTCGCTAAAAAACCAATATTTTGAACCATATGACAAAAAAATACAATTTTTCAATATAAATACAATGCAAAAAATACACTTTTACAAACTTTTTGTTGGAAAAAACATGTTAAATAAACTAATTTTTTGGGAGAATTTTAATAAAAAAACTTAAGAAAATAACATTTTTATTGAATTTTATGTCAAAAAATAATAGCAATCACATGTTTTTTGCAAAAAAAAAAGGGTTGTTCTCATAAAATATCAAAGTCTAAACATTACAAGTAAAACTGATTAATAGTTCTCAAAAATAAGCTTTTTTTGCAAGCATAACTTAAACATCATCAACAATATCAACTAATACATCTTCAACATCATCTAGAACAACATTGATGGCTTCTTCTGCAGCATTTTCTTCTTCATTTTGATCATTTTCATCTTCTAATGGAACTTTCATGTCAGCAAATCTTCCAAAGTGTCCATTTCCAATAATTCCATATGATGGCGGTTGAGGTTCATTTTCTTTTTTTGCCACACGCGATTCATTAAAATCTCCTTTCCTCAAACCAACTTCTTGCTTCCCATCTGGAAGGAATTTAAGAGCATTAATTCTTTGTTGAATAAATTTGCATTGAACTGGGTTTTTCTCAATGGCAATGCAATTTCTTCCTTTTAGTAGGCAACATGCTAGTGTTGTAACTAATAATCAAACACAAAAAAATAAGTAAAAAAATTAGTATGGAGACATAAAAAGTAAAAAAGACAATATTTAAATTTAAATTTGTATAATAAAACTTACCTGAACCTGAGAATAAATCCAAAACCCATTCTCCTTCATTTGAACATAGATCTATAAGATAGTTAATCAATTCTCGTGGTTTTTGATAAATGTTAACTATATCTCCTTTTGCATCTTTATCCTCATATGTTAGTTTTCTTACAACTGCATCATAAACCAATACTTGACTATGACTCTTCCCATCTACTCGATTCATAATAATATGCTTATAGCTATCTTCTTTTGTCCAACATTCAACATGGATGAACTCACAATCATTATAATAGGCTGATTTTCAAAAGAAACAATATTTGATTTTTGCCTATAACACAACACAGTAAAAGTTCAATTAAATTTTACATGAATAAAAAATTTTAGGAGGAATCAAACATACAATTTCAAAATCTTACCATGTAAGTTGCATCCTTGAGTTTGCTTTACCCTTGAAGCTTGTTAATAACACTGGAAACTGTGTGTCTGAATGAAATGTCACAAATCGCCAAAGTGGTGATGTTGTCACTTCTTGAAAACCCATAACCACTTTACTAAAATCTTGATAAGTATATGGTTCTCTATCATATTCAATGTCTGGGAAATTGAAACCATGAGGAATATCTGCAATAACTAGGCCATATTCCCTTTTAGGTATTAGTGATGCAATGTCTTCACAGTCACCTTGTATTATTTGATATTGGACACTGTCGAGCCCATTCCAAATGTAATGATGAAGAGTAGTATCTAGTTCAACATTCATAAGACGCTTCCTTCTCATGTTATCCATCTTAATTTTTTCAATAAAGCTTTTGAAAGTATCTGGTACTCCATTTCCATCCTTCTTCGACATCTTTAATGACATATATATATATATATATATATATATATATATATAAGTAATAAAATAAAAATAGTTTAAATATGAATAAAATGAATTTATAAATCAACATACCTTATTGAATGCAATATAAAACTCTTTTAGTGTTGATGTAGAACTTGCTTCTGGGTAGTTGCGTACAACATCATCCCAACTGTCTTCATTCAACATTTTAACCATGTGTTCTTGTATTTTCATAAAAAAATTCTGATTGAATAAATCAAGTTAAAAGCGTTAATATACTGACATGTATAACAAATTCTACCAACATCATTATGTTTTATTTAAAAGAAAATTATAATGAAAGAAAAATAAGAAATAATTCAAGAAACTTACTTTTGAAATTCTGCACACATTTCTTCCATTAATAATTCACCCGACTTCACACGGGCTAATACTGATTTGACTAATCTATCATCCTTCACACCTTGCATTGTTCTCCAAGGTGTGATAGTCATATCCTCTGGAAGCTGCTTCATTTCAGGACCCCCCTTACTGTTGGTACATATTATGGGTTTACTCTTTCTAACTTTCTGATTTTTTATGGAAATATTCTTCCACCAATCAAAAATTTCATCAATCAAATCCCATACCTCCCTAGTTCTAAATGCCAACTGAAAAATGTTATCTGTGCCTCTGAAGAAATTTGTATTCAATTTTCCATCTTTTGCTTTTTTTTCATCAATTTGATAACCTGTTTCCATTAAACATTCCTTTCGAAATGCTACACTAAATTGTGTCTTATCCCTAGCACATTTTTCTATGAATTCATTATGAATAAATTTGACCCTTTGGATGAAATTCATTTTCATTCTGTACTCATTATCTGCATTATGATCCCATGCAAATAAATTTGATTCTATTTTTGTTAAGCCGGCGTTTTCACTGTTTGAAAAAGATAGTTATTGGGATATTCTGCAATCAATTTTCTCTTAGCCTCTATCGAATGGTTCCCTCCAATTACATAATATTTATAATCAAAACATTTTGTCTTGTCAAATGCTTGTTTGTTGGGAACCTGAAATGGATCGACAAGAACCACATAATCCACCACATGTGCATATGGATTGAACCTGAACAATGTTTTCAGATTATGTACATGTAGGTGATGGGCCTTTCTAATTTGATATTGAGATTGTCCTTCATCTGGGCCATAAAATTTGTTAACATTAATCTCAAATGTTTGGCCACCAAGAATTAATTTATTCTTCCTCAACTCTTGTCGAATAGCATTTTGTTTTGTTTTAATAATGCCATCCTCTAACTCAGCACCTGGTGATATGATTTCTCTGCTTCCGTGAGAGCTTTCAATTTGTTCTTCACTACTGGTCATGACCTTTACAGATTCACCAATATTTGATTTCCTAGTCTTATTGGATAACATATCAGTTTCTTTTTGGTGTCTGATCTGTTTTCTCCTTTTGTACAATAGTTCTAATCTCCTCCTCACTAATTCTATCATAATTTTCTGTTTCATGTTTGACACCTTCAAAAGAAACATGTTTAAGTTTACTAGATTGACCCACCTTAGTGACTCTTGGTTGATCCACTCTTTGTACTGTTGTAGTGTCACGAGCTATTACTCTTTGCTTCAATCTCCTTTCCTCTGCTTTGTCTTTGTGGAAAGTGTTGATCACATCCATAACATTTGGCACCAACATATAAATACCTTCAAACATGTTTGAAAGACTCGGAACAAAATCCTATGAAACAAAATAAAACATGTCAATGACCAATAATTTATAAAAAATTGAATCATCCTTACAATAATGCATAGAGGAAATAAAAATAAGCATACTTACAATTTTATTTGTAATGCATAGAGGAAATAAAAATAAGCATTTTTACAATTTTATTTGCAATGTTGCTTGATATTTCTTCAGAAAATTTTGAATATATTTCATCTGTGTCATACTTGACGATTGATAGACGATATCTAACCTTCTCATGTTTCCGAGCCTTCCTTGCAAGAACATAAATAGTGTTTGTATTCGAGACCATACATATGTCTCATACTCTACCCATCACATCATATGGCTCATTTAAGTCAATCATACCACAAATCAAATAGATGTGTATATCAGCCTCCATTTCACTGTCTTCAAGATACCATGAGAAATCGGTTTTATCTATTTCCTCGGCGTTCTTCCAATCAGAAATAAGCTTTAATGAACCTAGTGCCCCACTTGCTTGAATTTTATTAGTGTGTGCAAAAATGCCCTTATTGCATCCAACAGTGTCCATAGTGCGTCCAGCTGCAACTTTAGATTTGGGAGTTGTATCTATAGTGCGTCGAGCTATAGCTGTAGATTTGGGAGCTGCTGCCCTAGGTGCAGAAACATTCACAGAAATATTTTTTGATGCCATTTTCCTGATATATATATATATATATTAATGGAAAAATAATACGGATAAAATAAATTTAATAAACAAAATTTATTTCTAAAACTAAATAGCTTGAAATTAAAGCAGTAAAATTAACTATAAAAATTTTCATTTAAAAACAAAATATTATAAATCATATGTATATATATCTATATAATATGTGTTGAATACATTTTATAAAAAAATTAAAAATGTGTTTAAATTGTATAAAATAATTAAAAAAAAATAAACTACTATATTCAAACTTCAGTTTTTGTTTAATATTTAAAAAAAAAAAACAGAAAAATTACTAACTATTTATAACAAATGTTAAAATTAATTTTTTTTTTTTTTAAGGCAATGATTTTATTAAAAAAACTTATAATATTTTAATATATTTTAAAATTTTAAAATTTAATTTTACATTACATAGCAATTGAATAAAAATAAACAAAATAAAAACAAAATAAAAATTTATTTTACTTTACATAGCAATTAAATAAAAAATTATAAACTTAAAATTATAAAAGATTAATATAAAAGTTTATAAATTTATATAATCTTTTAATATATTTGAAAATTACAAATTTCTCTAAGCAATTAAACAAAATAAAAGAATTTTTTTTTTTTTTATAATGTTGTTTTAATACTTAAATTAAAAAAAAAAAATTAAAAGAAATTTAAATATTTAAATGTTAAAAACAAATACTATAATATTATATTTTTTATTTTTATTTTTTTAATTGTATTGTTATATAATTTTTTTTTTTTTTTAAATTTATTGTATTGTTATATTAAAACAAATGTTTATTTATTTATTATATTGTATCGTTTTTTTTTTTTTAAACAAAACATAATTGTTATTTAATAATTTTTTTTTTAAATTATATTTGTTATATTTTGATATTTTTAACAATTATTATATAACAATGTTTTTATTATATTATATAACAATTTTTTATTGTTTTATTAAAACAAATTAAAAAAAAAAAATTTAAAAAAAAAATTAAAAAAAATAAATTTAAAAAACAAAAAAAAAGAAAAAGAAAATTAAAAATTGTTTTATTAAAACAAATAAAAAAAAAAAAATAAAAAAAAATTAAAAAAAAAAAATTAAAACAAAAATGTGGCTCATGTGGCTCGTGCATGGTGCCTGGGTGGAAGCAATGGCAGCGCCATGGATGGCCTTATTTAGCCCAAGGACTCCTTTCATATTATTTATTGAGGAGACTCTAGAAGCAGCCAGCTTGACCCCGTCTTGTGCCGACCTCATGAAATATTTCTTCGCCCAAAACGAAGAACCCTGAGACCTTGGGCAACCCCATGGCGCCGCCCACCGGCCTCCGGAGCCCCGTGGGCGTGGCCTTGCCCAAAGTGCCCAGCGACGAGGTACTGCCAGCCTGGCCCGGCCAGTCGCCGTAAGCCATCGGCCTCCGGCGCCCCGCGGGCGCTGTTTGCGGCAAACAGCGCCCGCGGGGCGCCGGAGGCCGGCGGGCGGCGCCACGGGGGCTGCCCAGCTGGCCCCAGGGCCCCCGCAGGGTGGGCAGGCCCAATGCATATTTTTTTTATGTTTTTTTTTTTTTTAAATTTTTTTTTTTTAAATTTATTTATTTATTTTCTTTTTAAATTTTAAATTTTTTTTTTTAATATAACATAATTAATAAATAATTAATAAAAAAATTTTTAATAAAAAAAATTATTGTTAAAAATATCAAAATATAAAAAATATATTGAAAAAAAAAACAATTTATCAAATAACAATTATGTTTTGTTTTTAAATATTATATAATTAAAAAAAAATACAATATAATAAATAAATTAAAAAAAAATTTGTTTTAATATAACAATACAATAAATTAAAAAAAAAACTATATAACAATACAATTAAAAAAGAAGAAGAGATATATAACCAAACAATAAAGAAAAAAAAAAATTGAAGATTAAAAATTAAAAATAATAAAACTAAGATTTAAAATTTAAAAAATATATATATTTTATTTGAGAATTTTTTTATAATATATATATAATAAAAAAATTCTCAAATAAAAACAAAAAAAACATTTTAAATAATGAAACCACTGATATTTTTTTTTTTTTCCACAGAAAAAATCGAACCTTCCATTATAAAAGAGGGTTACATAGCATATGCAATGCATTTCTTTCCCTTTTCCAGAGATGAAACAACTGTTTTTTTTGGATGAGAACCACCCTACAGCCTTGTCAAAACATAAAAAAAGCTGAAAAGAAGCAAAACCTGTGGCGTAAGCTACCCCCGGCTTCCATAAAGGAAAAAACACCGAAACAGGGTACACTTAACACCACCACTGTCCAATGATCAGCTAGTAAACACTGTGCTGACATATAAAGTGCTGACATTCCCAAAAAATATGTTTACTCAGGCCTCCGATATACGGAAAAAACAGCGCTGAGTTTTAGTTTATAGTTTTATAGAAAGAAACAGAAATAACATGCTGGAAAATATATACATAACAGGAAGAAAAACAGTGAGGAAAGAAGCTGTTGACAGCTTCCAAGATTAAGCAAATACCGGAGGGGCAAGTCTCCTTGCCACTCCATCCACTACTTCATCGACTGTCCATGAATCCAAAACCTGCTCAATGCCTTTTTTAGAAAGGCTGTCTGCTTCAGTATTCCTTTCCCTGTAAATGTGACAAATTGTCAGCTCATCAAAACAACTTTTAAGACGAAAAATTTCAGCAAGCAGAGGGGTTAAGAGATAATTCCTGCACTGGTATGAACCATTTGCCCACTTGACTGTATTTTGTGAATCCCCGAAAATCTGGACCTCCCGCACATTTAGCAAGGAGAGCCAACATAATAGCAGATGTAAGGTTTTGAGCTCAGCGAAATTATTTGTTCCGGTACCAAGTCCAATGGAGGCTTTGAGAGAAATTCCAGATGGAAAGTATATGACCAGGCCAGCTCCACAGTTTTTGTTTATATCAGAGGCTCCATCAAAGTATGCCCACGGAATGGACCCTTTTATATCTTCCACCTGAACAGGTCTACAGCTTGCTGAAGTTGAGGGAAGTGGTATACTTTCAAAAATGGCCACTCCTTCAGCTGCAAGTCTTGCAATAGGGAAAACAGAGTCTTTGAAAATGCAGTGATTTCTGGCTATCCACACCCCCCACACAACCAGCAGGGGCAGAGTTCTGACTTTGTCATTGGGAGCCTGTTGCCACCAATTTGTCCAGGCCTCTGAACTTTGCTCCCCCTCCCAGCGAATGGGGACCATTGTTTGTCTAATCATTTCATTCCAGAGGCTTTTTGAAAAGGGGCAGGTAAGGAAAATATGCTGGAGAGTTTCCTCACTCACCTTACACAATGGGCACCATCCTGGACCAATCTTCCCCCTTAACTGGAGATGATCCCATGTAGGTACTTTCTTTCGAAGAACACACCAGAAAAACAGCCTAGTCTTTGCTGGTCCTTTCAATTTCCACAAAGGCTTGGCCCACCAGATTGGCTCCTCCCACCCCTTCTGAGACATAAGCCAATCATAACCCATCTTTGGAGAGTAGAAACCTGATTTCGAGTGCACCCATCTCAGCTCATCTGGCTCATTTGTAATGCGGATATGTGAATTCAACAAACCTGCACGGAATACCCCCCATTCCTCATGCCATCTTTCTTCTAGTGCAAGTGCCTCCTCTGAAAACCACTCCTGCCTCCAAATAGTAGAGTTTGCATTATCAGCAATTTGACTGAGGGAATAAAGGCCTCTGTTATTTAAGTGCTGGAGCAGTTCTCTTGAGAGAGAAAAGGAGTCCGAACAACCCACCCATGGGTCCCTGCCCAGTCTAATGGATCTGCCATCACCCACTTTCCATGCCAAACCTTTTTCTATAATTTGAACTGCAGCCACCAAAGCTTTCCATACCACTGAGGAGCCTTTTGTTGATTTGGTAGGCTGTCTTATCCATTCTAGAGGCGAGGCTGGGTCAATATACTTCCTCCTAGTCACAGCTGTCCAGAGATTGTCTGAAACGATCAGTCTCCATGTGAGTTTTGCTGCTAAGGACAGAGAGAAAGGGGCCAAATATTTTATCCCCCACCCCCCCCCATTTTTTGGGTCGAACAATTTTGTTCCATGCAACCCAAGGGGTTACATAATCCTTCTTCTGGCCAGCCCATAAAAATCTGCTACAAATTTTATTTATTTTCAGCAAAATACATTTAGGCACCCAAATTAGACTAGCCCAGTAAACTGGGATGGCCAAAAGCACTGATTTAATCAACACAAGCCTGCCTGCCCTTGACAACCATTTAAAGCTCCAATGTTTCATTCTGTCTTCAATTTTTGCTAGGAGCCAATTCCAGTCTTGGGCTCTGTAAGAGTCAGGTTTCAGATTAAAACCAAGGTATTTGAACAGATCCTGAATAGACTTTACTTCAAAACCGAGAATCTCCTTTACCCTGCTTTCTTCAAGGGGAGAGAGCCCTGCTGTCGTGACCGAAGATTTCTGTTCGTTTATAGCTAGGCCCGTGGCTTTTAAGAAGAGATCAAAAAGCCTTTTTAGACAGCTGCAGTCCTCCCGACTCCCATCACTAAAGATAAGAATATCGTCAACAAAGAGAAGATGGGTCACCCAAAGATTCAGCCCAACTTCAATCCCTTTCAGATCACCCTGTCTCTTCGCCGCTTTGATCATAAGGCTAAGACCTTCAGCTGCTAACAAAAACAGGAGTGGGGATAGAGGGCAACCTTGGCGAAGTCCCCTCTGTGGGTTAAAGAAAACCGAAGCTGCCCCGTTGATCAGAACAGCAATCGAGGTCGAGGTGACACACGCCATGGTCCACCTTACAAAATCATGTCTGAACCCCAGATGAGTTAAAAGGAGCCTTATATACATCCAGCTGATTCTGTCGTAGGCCTTAGAGAGATCAATTTTGATAATGGCCCCTTTTTTCCTGCTTCTTTTTAGGCTGTGAAGAGTTTCCTGGGCAACACCGACAGCCTCATGGATTTGCCTCCCATCCAAAAAACCAAACTGCTCTGCTGAGATACTTTTGGAGAGGAAAGGTTTCAGTCTAGAAGCGACAATCTTTGCAATCACCTTGTATACACAGGTGCAGAGGGAGATAGGGTGAAAATCATTGAATGAGGAAGGGTTGTCCGATTTCAGAATGAGTGTCAGAAAAGTTGCATTAAAAGGTTGGTAGACCAAACCTGAAACCCTTGATTCTTCTACTACCCCTGTCAAGTCTTCGCCCAAGAGATCAAAAAAGTGGAGGAAAAATTCCACAGTCCAGCCATCCGGGCCTGGACTCTTCTCTTTTTGCATCGATTTTAGGGTAGACTCCACTTCATCCCTTGAGACCGGGGCCATCAGAAGATCATTACCCTCGTCTTCAATGAACCTTGGGAAAAACTGGGCTACTCTTATAACTTCAGCAATAGAGGCTTCCGCTGGAGCTTTAAACAGATCTTTGAAGAAAGAGACCCCGAGAGAAGCAAGTTCTTCAAAGGACCGTGCCTTTTCCCCATTTGCTTTTGGCAATTCCCAAATAGTATTGATATTTTTCCTTCCTTTAGCATACTGCTGAAAGAATTTAGTATTTTCATCACCTGCTTGAAGCCAGACAGCCCTACTCTTTAAGCGCCAGCTTTCCTCCTTTACATGAAGAAGTCTCCTTCTTGCTGCCTCCAGCTCTCGAATTCTGTCTCGAGATTCCACTGTGGCATAGCCCCTCCCATCCGGAGCTTCCAAGATCTCGAGTTCTGAATTTATGACCCTAAGTTCCTCATCTTCAAGTAATGACTTTTGAATGGCCCAGGATTTGGTTGCAGCTTTCAATAGCTTGAGGTTATTCATAAACTCCTTACTTCGGCTTAGATCCCCCTCTTCAATATGCCCTTCCTTCTTCCAGGTAGTTTGAACCAGAGAAATAAAAGAATCATCAGACAACCAAGAGGCATTAAATTTGAACGGGGACCCAGGTTTTTTAAGAGATCCCTTAGCCTCCATCAGAACCGGGAAATGATCAGAGAGGCCTCCATCACCCACCCAATGACGGAATATAGCCAACTTCTCAGAAAGTGCTTCACCCAAAAGAAACCGATCCAGTTTCTTCCCAACCTAGTCATCACCAATTCTTTTATTGCGCCAAGTAGGCCTGGCTTTTTGAAGCGGTAGGTCAATCAAATGGGAAGAAGCAATCTTTGAAAGGAAAAAGTCTGTTAGAGGGTCTGCTCTGGCATTTTCTCCCCACGATTCGGAGACCCCCAAAGAAAAGTTTAAATCTCCTCCGATGATCAGATTAGGATGATTAAGAAGAGACTTTTGAAAGAAAGAGGACCAGAACCGTTCCCTTTCCTGGAAGGGCCCATAAACATTTAAAAGAAGTAAAGGAAAACAAAACTCCTTAGAGTATAGCTCCACTGCCAACGAGTGTTCAAATCCCCAGGAGGATATTTCTTTCAGGTTTCCAACTCGAAAGCCTGTGACCAGCCCGCCAGAGCGGCCATCTGCATCAATTGCTCTAAAGAGCCAACCTGGCAAAGAATTTGAAAGAAGGGAGATAATTTCCTCCCCCTTACCGAGGGTTTCTTGAAGCATGAGAATATCCGGATTATACTGACTGATTAAGTTCCTGAAAGCTAGTTTTTTGGGTTGACTAGCTAACCCTCTACAATTGAAAGAAAGAAAAATCATTTCAGGGAATCTGAGGGTGGCTTTGCTGCTCTAAGCACCCCAGTCAAGGATTTTTGCTTACCATCAACTATATCAATAATAGCCTTCTGCCTAGCTTTGGACATGTTAGATTTCCTACCTCTGGATTTTCTAGGCCCGATGGGAACTAAGTCCTGCTCAAGATCACCAGGAGCGATTTATTTCCCAGTACGAATAGCCAAAGACCTCAGGTTGTAGGGAGGAGCGCTCAGGGAAGGGGCCGAGTCCAGGGAAGGGCAGGGAGCAGAAGGCTCGGAACAAGGAGGCATGGGGTCTCCAATGGGAAAGGGTACCGAAACCACTAAGCTATCAACCAAAGGAGGATTCAGATTTAAACAAGAAAATTCCATCTGAAGCTGCCCAGAGGGGCTAGGCTTCGAACAAACAGATACAGAAGAAAAACTAGAAACACATGCATTGGAGGAAAAAAAAGGCATACCCGCTTGAGGAACCGTCGCTAACCCAACATCTGTCGTGAAAACCGGGGCATCGGACAGCTCAGGAACATACTCTTGGGCTCGGACGAAATCCTCCTGCTGCAGCGGAGCACCGGGGGTTTCAACCTCCAACCCATCTTCCTCCATTAAATCCTGTGTGGGATCTATACCAGACTTTGAGACAGGGAAGACCACCGGTTTTCGGGGCAGCTTGAGAGTATTCTTTCGACGGCGGTGGCCCAGTGGGCAGTCTTTGGCCAAGTGCCCATAGACATGGCAGCGATGGCACCGGAAGGGTAAGTTTTCATAATCTAGCTGCTGTACAAAATCCATCTCCCTGTACTTTAAAGTCATGGCTTCAGCAAGCCCTTCCCGGGGATTTAGACTTACGAGAATCCGCGCCACACTGAGATCATCTGACTGTTCAAACGATTTGTCGAAATCCAGAAACTGCCCCAAGGTATTTCCTATGGACATGAAAACCGAGTCAAACCAGAACTGAATAGGTAACCCTGGTAACTTGACCCACACTGGAGATTCATTCAGCTTCTCGACCTGAGCATCGAACAAAGGTGTCCATCTTTGGAGAAGGACTGGTCGTTTTCCAAAGCTCCAGTTTCTGTCTAGGACCCAATTAACATGTTCCTTTTGAGCAAACCGCAAGGTAAACCAGCCTCTCTCCAGGGCCTTTATCTCCACAGGCTTTCCTGGAGCGTTTTCCTACTCTGAATGAACCCATTCCCTAATATAGTTGGCAGAGAATTTCCGCCCTCGCACTCTGCCAACGAGCCTTGTCTCAGAGGCTGCCATAGCCTCTTCTACTCGAATGTCCACTCCTATAGTGCAGCAAGGCTGGGGCTCCTTCTTTCGAATTGGACCCTGCTTTTTTCTCTTTGCACCCACCTTGGTGACCTGCACCTCACCTTCCTCTGGTTCGGTATGATGTTGTTTATCAGCTGTCTCCCCGCCTGGCGTGCCCGGGTGCCTCTCCTCCAAGACCCTATTTGCACATAAATCACACAACTTTTGTCTCGCCTTCGAAGACTGCGTTCCAGAAGGGGACTTCTCTGTAGCTCTGGCCCCCCCAGAAACACACTCCCCTGGTGGGCATCCCTTTAAACCCGCTTTAACCACACCCAAAACGTTTTCATGCCTCTCTCTTAATCCGACAGCTCCAACAGAGGTATCATTCAGAGGCAGCTCCCGATTCTCTTCCAACGAGGGCACTGATGCTCTAAATGCACTTAAAGCCGACGGAAACCCTTGAACAGGGGCCCCCAAATCACTTCCAAAAGCCCAAGGGAATACTGCTCCTGAATCGAAACTTTCCCCGGATTTTCCTTTCACATCGATGGGCCCTTTCGAGACATGGAGGCTGCAGCTGGCCACCACGTCCTCTAACCCTCCCGAGAGAGGTGGAAAACCAGCGAAATCAGATAAAAAGAGCCGCAATGAGTTAGGAGGAGTCCCGGAAGAGACTAAACTGACCTTTTCAGAGCATTCGCCCTTGGAGACAACGCCCTTAGAAGGAAGACCGTCGCAGCCAGTCTTTCTGTTCTCTGCCGAGACAGGAATAACAGATCTGAAAGTGGAACAAACAACCCCGAGCTCCTTGGATAAACCCCCTTGTTTTGCTGGTGCCTTAGGAAAAAAACGCTCCAGGTTATGAACCGAAACGTCGTGCCCCCAAACCGTGAAAAGATCCTCCGGCGCCGGTTCCAAATCAACCAGTTCACGGTCGAACCCCATTCCTGCAAAGTAATAAAAACCCTAAACCGACACCGTAGATGCTGGAGGCTTCGAAGGAGGTAAAAAACAGCGTTCCGGTGAAAAAACAAACAGGAAAAATGTGAACAGCGAGGCGGTTGAGGTTAACGCCTGTCGTTTTCCAAACTCGGTAATCACACAAGATGACTAGACGCAGAAAGAAACAGAAGGTGGAGCGGGACCCTGACAGGTTAGGACCCCAGTCCCATCATGGCACCCGCGTGGCCTGAAGCAGGCCCGGCCTGCAGAGATTAGCGATCCACCATAGCTGAAACCCTAGCGCTCCCTCTTCTCCGACTCCCTTACCCTCACTAGAAATCGATAGGCAAGTCTGAAACCACTGATATATTTATGATAAAAAAAACAAATAAAAAATGTTATAATATTATTATTTTCTTTTTTTTTATGTGCATGGTCGTTTTATAGATTTTTCTGTCTAGATGAACTTATAAGTCTTAAAAAAGAAAAAAATTTCTAAATTTTTGTCCTTAAAACCTAAAAAAATTTAGTTCTTTTTGCATTTTCTTCACTAAAAAAATATAAAAAAATTATGGTTTTTGAACCTAAAAACTTTAAAAAATTAGTTTTTGGACACAAAAAACTGTAGAAAAACAGATTTTCCCCAAAATCGTCTTTAAATTGACAGAATAGAAAAGAAACTAACCTTTGAAATGCAGAAAATTGCTGTCACTAATGCCAACACAATGCCTCCACAAAATTACGAATAGCAACACAATGCCTCAACTGCCAATGCAATGCCTTCACGAAGTTACCAATGCCAATGCAACACCTCCACAAGATTACCAATAGCAACACAACGCCTTTAATGCCAATGCAATGCCTCCACGAAGTTACCAATTCCAACGCAACACTTTCAGAAATTTGCTCTAACAAATACCAGAAAACTTGATGTGATGTGATGAATAGAAACAATCATTTTTATTATATAGGGAATATTGTCTGATTGGTTTACTGTTTAACGAATGTGGGATTAAAATTTCAAATTTAAAATATTTACATTTAGTTTATTATAGTTCATACTATAGTTAAAATACTTAATATTTGCATGTAGTTATCATAGTTAATATTTTATTTAATATTTACATGTACTGAATGTTGAATAATTCAAATATAATCTCAGATTAAAAATTAAAATATAAAATACTTACATGTAGTTAATTATAATTAATATTATAGATAAAATAGTTAATATTTTCATTTAGTTATCATAGTTAATATTTACATGTACTCAATGTTTAAAATCATGAGATTTTAAAATCTAAAATATTTACATGTAGTTAATTATAGTTAATATTATAGTTTAAATAGTTAATATTTACATGTTATTTTTGTAAATATTTACATGTAGTCAATCTTAAACCATTCAAATAAGAAAATTATTTTAGTTTCGAAGGCATGCATGAAAGGAATATTTTGTGGATATTTTGAGTAGAAAGTATGGTGAAATATTCGAAGACCAACAGTTTATTAATAAATTTTGAAATATATTTTAGATGAATATAACGTAAGTTTAAAATTTAAAATTTAAAATATTTACATGTAGTCATTATAGTTAATATTTGCATGTAGATATTATAGTAATATTATAGTTAATACTTACATCTAGTCAATGTTAAATCATTGAAATAAAAACATTATTTTAGTTTGGAAGACATCCATGATAGAAATATTTTGTGGATATTTTGAATATAAATATCGGTAAAATATTTCAACACAAAGAGTTTATTAAAAAAATGTTAAATACATTTTTTGACTAATATTTGTATCAAATATTTGAAATGAAAATTTTGGAGGGAAAGTTTTTCGCGAAATTTTTTGGGGGGAAATTTTGGAGGGAATTTTTTTCGTGAATTTTTTTGGAGGGAAAATTTGGAGGGAAATTTTCAGTCTTTAAGCTATATATTGTAAGTGGGAGAGGAATTTGTATCATTCAACCTATTCTTGTTTAAAGTCATGGTTTCTTCTGATAGCGAAGTTTTTCTTTGTACAACATCAACATCTTCGTCACGCAACAACTCTATTCAGAGTGATGAATATAATGGGAGTTCGTTCACCATGAATAGAGAGTCAAAAAATCAACTTGGTCGTAATCCTAAAGATGATGAGAACATAATTGATGAGGTGCAGCAAAATGAAATTTATGTAAATCGAGCGCCAGTTATACCACTTACTCTTAATCCTAAGGATTATGAAAGCAACAATGATGAAAGGCATGATGAAGAATTTCCAGAGTCAAAAGTTTCACTTCGTCCTAATCCCAAGGATTATGAGGACACCATTGATGAAGAGGGAGATGAAGAATATCCACTTCATCTTAATCCTAAGGATTATGCGAGAACAACAAATGAAGAGGGGAATGAAGACTCTGCAGAGTCAAAATATCCACTCTGTCATAATCCTGAGCAGTATGCCAGTACCACTGATGAAAAGGGGGATGTAAAATTTCCAGAGTCAAAATATCAAATTTGTCCTAATTGTAAGGATTATGCGAGCACCACTGATGAAGAGGGGAATGACAATGTTTTAGAGTCAAAACATCCACTTCGTCCCAATCGTAAGGATTATGCCAGCACCACTGATGAAGAGGGAAATGGAAAATTTACAGCATCAAAATATCCACTCCGTCCTAATCCTAAGGATTATGCAAGCACCACTGATGAAGAGGGGGACGAAAAAATTCCAGATTCAAAATTTCCACTTCGCCTTAATCCTAAGGATTATGTCAGCACCACAGATGAAGAGGGGAATGAAGAATTTTCAGAGTCAAAATATGCACTTCGTCCTAATCCTAAGGATTATGTCAGCACCATTGAGGAAGAGGGGAATGAAGAATTTGTAGTGTCAAAATATCCACTTTGTCCTAATCCTAAGGATTATGTCAGCACCACTGATGAAGACGGGGATGAATTTCCAAAGCTAAAATTTTCACTTCATCCTAATCATAACGATTATAATTTAACCATTGATGAAGGGGGGGATGAAGAATTTCCAATAAATATAGATTCAAGACATTCACTTATTCCTAATCCTAAGGATTATGAGAGCTTCAGTGAGGAAGGGGAGGGGCAGGATGAAGAAATTCTAGTGAATACAAATTCAAAACTTCCACTTATGTCTAATCCCAAGGATTATGAGAGCACCACTAAGGAAGGGGAGGATGAAGAGTTTATTGCAAATGATAATTTTAGAGGCATAGATCTGAATATTGCATTTTCTCCAAGTGACCATTTCAAAGACACTCATGGTGATGAAGAATTGAATCCTCCCAGGGAAGAATTTGAAAGCATGGGTCAAGATGGTGAAGAATTTATTTTGATTCAGGGTTACAAAAGTGTCGATGATTCTTGTGAAATGTTTTCTTCAACTGATGATGGTAAATAAAATTTTCTAGGCAATGATGTTGATGAATTTCTTAACTATGTTGAGGATGATGATAATGGATATAATATTCCTCCTAATGGTGATGAAACCACTTTTACAAAGGATGATGGAATGATGAAACCGTTGCAAGAAAATATTGCAACTAGGAGTAGGAGTAGACCTTTTCATATCAATCCAAAGCATTCCAGTTATACAAGGGCGAGGACAAAATATCTCACGACAAGAAGTTCTGTCGTTCATTTGATTTCAAGGGAATGTTGTCGAAGGGATTGCTTGAAAAATATGGATTTCAACTTTGTTTTGGAGAAAAGGAAAACATATATGTCAATGAATAAAAGCATGCAAAATTCATATTTAGTGGGTTGCATGCAATCTACACTAGCAGGTTATGATTATCATATTGGGAATGTATTTCTATGCAGAAAGGCGTTCAAAATGTTGTATTCAATTGGTAATTGTCGTTTGTCAAGAATCCAGGATAGATTGGAAAGGGATCCCACATATTATTCAGAAGCACGTTACAAACAGGAGGTGGGGCCATTTGCAAATACTGCTAAGACATGGATGAAAGAATTATTTTCAAATCATGGAGAGTGTATGCCAAATAAATACACAATACATATTCCAGATAATTTCTCGAGACGAGAAATATTCATGTTATAAAAAGATTATGCAGAAGTTGTTGAAGGAATTGGTAATTTTATTACATATTCTTATTTTACAAGGATATGGAAAACTGAATTAAAAAATGTTCGTATTCCTAAGAAGACAAGGATGGGGATTTGCAGCACATGTGCTTCTCTTAAAGCAAAAAGAGATAAATGTCAAGGGGCAGAAAGAGGTATGTGTTCAAAACATTGTTTTTAAAAATTTGATACTTATCAACTATGAAAATATATTTATTCATATGTTTCTTTTATTTTATGTACAGATTCCGTTGTCAAAGAACTTCAAGACCATCACAATCAGCAAACAAGTGAAAGGAAAAAGTTGTATAAACATCGAAAGAAGTGTTATGATCATCCAAATAAATATATGGGATTGATAATTGATGGTATGGACCAAAAGAAAACACTTCTTCCACATTTTGTTCGCACGCCAAAAAAATTACAGGAGGAAAATTTCATTCAGTTTCACTTGGTTGGTTGTATGGTATTTAATTAGAAGATGTTTCCAAGAGTTTTCTTCACAACTCCAAATATTCACAATGATGCAAATCTGACCATAACTATAATCCATGATGTGGTTACTCATTGGTCTGGGATTCTTCCTGAAGTTTTGTATTAACAATTAGAAAACACAAGTCATGAGAACAAAAATCAAGTTCTTTTTGGGTATCTAAACATGCTTGTTGAATTGGGGATTTTTAAAAAGATAAAGGTTGGTTTCCTTCTTGTTGGGCATACTCATGATCATATTGATCAAATGTTCAGTCGTTTTTCAGTAATATTGAGGAGGAAAGGTGTTGGGAGCCTGCCATCATTAATTGAATGTATTAAGAAATCGTACATTCCAGAGCTTATTTTTCATTTGTTGGAAGAAACAATTGACATGCGAAGGTTTATTTTTGGATCGCATGGTGAGGAGAAATGCATTGAACAACTTAATGACATTAGCTTTCAACATCAATTTCATATCAAAAAAATTGATGGGATAACACTTATATGAGGCAAGAAGTATTCAACTATTGAAGAATGGGGACCATCATCAGGTTTAGCATTTTTGAAGTTCATTCCAGAGCATCCAATATTTTCATCAAAGATATTGTTATTACAGTCAGTTGCTGAACTCCATAATGCACGAAGGCAGAAGAGAGACATAAATTATTCTGAATGTCTAGAGGAAATTAAAAGATGTATTAGAGATACATATGAGTATTTTGATGTTGCTGATTCAGTTTGGTGGGAGTCTTTTTTCAGTAATCAAAGTGATATGATTTCAAGATCAATAAATGGGGATACGCTTTTGAAGACTCCTTTTTTTTTGCCACAAAATATGCCAAATGAACATGAACATTAGGAAACACACAATGTTGAACAACAACAGCCTCAAGCTATTATTAATTCCCCACAAGTAGAGGAAACATAAATCTATATTGGTTCTAGAAGATCACGTGCACAACGTGAAGCCATGGAAGACCTTTACAGGGGTTCTGTGTAGGATCTTAAGGAGGTTGCATGATAGCAGTGTTAGCAGATGAAGATCCACTTGGCTATCCATTTTGGATTGCCAAGGTTATAAAGGTCATTACTTAAAATGAAAAGATTACAGTTGTTGATGTACATTGGTATGCCACAAGTACCCACCCTTTCAATGGTGTGTACAAGCCAGAGATGGTAGTGGAAAAAAGAATTGGCAGAAAGAGAAAAAGCAAGGGCACAAAAATAAATCGTCGCCACACAGATGTCTTAAAATTGGAGGATGTTGACATACTTGTGTATGACTTCAATTTGACAAAGAGAGGAAATATTCGGTTGCAGACCATAAATTTTTTGAAGAAATTGCTACCAGAACAATTACTGTTGAGATGGGACTCTGCAGAATGTAGACGTAGATCTACAAGACTTTTGAACTCTGAAATGGTGGGCATGCATGTTGACTGAGATGGAGCACTAGTTGATGAAAGAGAAGAATATGGATCATCTTCATCTGCATCGAGCCATTCATCTGAAGATGTAGGTTATGATGGTGTGCCAAAACCTATGGTTGATTTTGAATAACTATCTAAGACACTTTTATGTAATTGATGTTTGCATGGTAACTTGAAATAAAAATTTTGACTTCCATCTCATTTTTCATGAAGTTATGAGACATTTCTATGTTTGTTGGATTATATGATTTAATTATGAAGAATTCATCTCTTTAGAATATCAACAATGCAACAATGAATTACAAAAATAATTTACATTATATTCAATGTACCAATGTTGATATTTTAATTATAAGTAAAATAGAAAATAGAAGCTAATGTTGAATTTTTAGATTATGCAGTGATATTACCATGATATTATGTATTGTTACCATTTGGTATAAGATACTTTTAAAATTTTTAATAATTATATGTATCATTGAAAGGGAACACTTTGTTTTGATACTTGATTTTTAGGTTTTGGTTGAAATTATCTTTAAATTTGTTTTATGCTAAGATTTGAAAAAAGATAAGTTTTTATCCTTTAAAATTAAAATTACTCTTACTTGTTTCTGTTCAATGATAATTTTTTCATTTACTTGTTCATTTTTTTAAATTGTTAAGTCTTATAATTTCTCCATAATTTCATTGTTCAAGTATGTTGAAAAATTAAGATTGAAAAACTTTAGATTTACAACTTGTCATTAAGGTTTTTATGCGCTACCAAATTTTATTTTTAATGTTATGGTTGACAACAATTACAATTTTGGGGTTGTTTAGAGTCAAGATATTTTATGTTTAACAACATGGATGAAAATTGTTCGAAATGATAAGCCCTTCAGACATGTATTTGTTTATCTTTAACATCATCTATCAAAAATGTTAGAAATTTACGATTTTAAAAATGTCCTAATATGTTGTCTTTAATTCCATTGTTACAAGTGTCAAAATTATGACACAATTTTTTTTTTGTTATTCCAGTATCAACTAGTTTTGTTTTGAGGGTGTTTTTCAATCCTTTTTTCAACAAACAATTTTTCTTTTAGCATAATTTTATAAAATGTTGAAATTTGACCTTAAAAAACCAAGTGACTCCGGGAAGACACACTTTTGTTTTGGGTATATGTTTTTGAGACTTTTTTTGGGGCTAGAGTTCCTTGTTTTGAGGTCAAGTCACTCATTTACCTGTGAATGTAAATAGTTTAGGCAATTTTTCATTTATGTGTCCCAAGACACAAGAAGAAGAGTGAGGATATGTCCCGTGTTCCATATGCAAGTGTAGTTGGTAGTTCTGATATGCAATAATCAGGATTTTAGGACCGCATTATCATGACATGCAGTGGGAGTATTGAGCAGATTTATGTCAAACCCAGGGAAGGATCATTGGACAACAGTGAAGCGGGTTTTCAGATATTTGTGTGGCACTAGTGATTATGGCTTGTGCTACTAGGGAAGACCAGGACTGGAAAGAGTGTTGGACATTTGTGGTTTTGTTGATGCAGACTAGGCTGGAGATTTGGACCAAAGAAGATCTACAAGTAGGTATGTGTTTAGCCTATTTGGAGGTGCAGTCATTTAGATGAATAAAAGACAGTCTGTAGTGGTTCTTTCAACTACAGAGGCAGAATACATGGTAGCCACTCATGCAAGCAAGGAATCAGTTTGGTTGCAGAGATTGTGTTCAAGTACGGGGTTGGTGCAGCAAGTTATAAGGATAG
Organism: Pinus albicaulis; assembly: GCA_034641835.2. Classification (NCBI taxonomy): domain Eukaryota; kingdom Viridiplantae; phylum Streptophyta; class Pinopsida; order Pinales; family Pinaceae; genus Pinus; species Pinus albicaulis. The sequence goes on along the minus strand of JAXQQM020076876.1, from coordinate 7,577 downwards.
ACTGTGATAGCCAAAGTGTAATTTTATTGGCTAAGAACCCTTCTTATCATTCAAAGACAAAGAACATTGATGTTCAATATCACTCTGTGAGATATATGGTTGAGGCTAAAAGGGTGTTGTTGGTAAAGGTGGACACTTTGAAGAATGTTGCAGATGTATTGAAAAAGTCTATAAGCACTCAAAAGTTCTCTTGGTGTAGAGAAAAAATGAGTGTTGCAAAGCTGGGCTAATGACTCAACTCTCCTGTGGCCCCCTGTGGAAATAAAACTACAAGTGGGAGAATTTTGGGTTTGTGTTATATTTTTTCCATGACTAGTCACGTGTGGGGTGGTAACAGGGGGGGTGATAGCCCCCCTTGTTGAGGTCCGGGGTAGCGCCCTAGAAATTTATTTTGGTCCTTATTTTTCGGTGGGAGGACCCACCCATGGTTTTTTGCATGGGTTTTGCACATGGTTTTGGGGCATGATGGTTTTCGGTCCTTGGTTTTTTAGATCTGGTCAAGGGAACTATGCTTATGTTCTAATCCATGGTTAATGGATTGGGGTTTATGTATGCTTCAACATGTATATATATGTGTTGTAACACTAAAAGGAATATAATGAAAAATCAAGTTGGTTGTCCTGATTTCGGATCCAGGGGAAATCTCTGTGTTTATCTGTTTTATGTTTTATGCTCTCACTATTGTTTATTTTCTGTTTTAAAGATTCGTTTGTAGATAATTTATGTACAGGGTTAAAACCTACAGATATTGGACTCTGGGTTCCTTGACATAGTTAATTGTAAAAAAAGTTGAAAATTTATTTTCGAATCTATCAAGCTTAGGTAAAAATGATGACATATGATGGAGATCATCCCCTAGTAAATCATCTATGGACAAGAATTCACAAATGCTTTCATCAGTATAGAATACCTCTTTAAAAGGATCCATAATTGATGTTATAGCTGAGTTTGATGGTGAAAACGATTCTTCATTGACCACATCCATTGGATCAGAATCAGTTGATGGTGAATTGGAAAATGACTGTACTGCATGATATGATATCTCAAATGGACTCAACGGCATCATGCCATTGAATGAATCCAGTTCTGACTCTAAAGGCAATACCCAAGGATCATCAAACTGAATAGTGTTTGATGTAATCATATTGATATTAGAAATAGTATGCGGTACGTTAGGTGGAGGCATAGAAAAAGTTCCCATCAAAGCGGAATCTTTGATTAAACCTACTCCTACATCCTCATAAGGGATACTCAATTTTCCAACGTGCTGAATACTATCCGTAGAAGTTGGGTCAGATGAATACTATGAGAGCTAATCGATTTTCACAATATTTCCTTGATGAGGAAATATGATTAATCGAAAAATGGATGACACGACAACATTCATAGCATAAGACCAACTTTGACCTAGAAGAAGGTTGTAATCTAGAGGGGCATCAACTACTTCCACATCTAAATTAATGGTTTTACCTTCAACCTCTATAGGTAGATCCTGCAAAATTCCAAATGGATGGAATCCTCTTCCATCAAAAGCTTTGAGGATTGTCGGGGATTGGTTAAGTGTCGAAGAACCAAGTGATTTAAAACAGTTTAATGACATAATACACGTAGATGCTCCTTCATCAATAATAGTATGAAAGCAATGTTTGTTTTTTACTAGTACAAGAATATTAAAAGCCATTTGATGAGGGAGTCGTGGAGTAAAGTTTTCTAAATCAAAGACCATAAGGTTTGAAGCCTGAAGATCTACAGCTCCAATTTCTTATAAGAGTAATTTCCTTTGTGCTGGGCATGATTGCAGCACTTCTAAGGTCGACATTGCTCAAGGAGATATTGCTAAATATTCGACAATGTTGTAGTTCTCAGCAGCTCTCGCATGTGGATTGAAAGTTGATTTACGAAGTAAACCTTTAGTAGGTGGTTTGATTACTAGATTAGGATTATGTTTCTTGATATGAAGTGGATCAGAAACTGAAGGAGATGTAGCTGGTGCAGAATTAGAATTTTCTACTTCTTTACTAGTAACAGGATTTTTACTACCATAATCTTGCGATCGAGTCACAACCATTACTTGAGACATCATCAAAATATCCGATGATGTATTAGAAGAAGATCCAATCATTTTGCTAACTTGAATAGGAAAAGGATCCTTCAAGAAAATGGGAGTGTGAACATTTGACGAAATTAGATACCTCAGCCCTATGCGGACATTCCTTGGTGAAATTATCCTCGTCACAGATAAGTAAGGATAACGAGGTTTCCGTTTATCATCAGTTGGCTCATTTTTATCAGTTTTTTCCTTGGGAGATGAAGTCTGTTTACTTTTATTCTTCCCTTTCTTCTTGTTTCCAGATTTTCACTTTGTAGTATACGAATCTACAATGTGAATATCGACAGAAGTTTCTAGGGAAGGTTCTCCTTTTGGTGAATCAGGTAAAGTTATTATGGGAGAAGTAACCTTTGAATATTTTTTCTTACTCTTAGCTGTACTAACTGAACTGATTACACCATCAGCAACATGAGACCCTAAAGGAGTACCTAACTAGGTATATACCAAGTCAAGATACTGAGCTTGAGTGATGACTTGTTATTCCATAACAACTCCTCCTTTGGCTACATCTTCAGTGATTTTTGGTAATAATGATTTGATAAACCATTCTGCCAATATCTGATCCAGGATAAAAACTTTTACCAAATGTCTTCTACGTCTCCATTCATGTATATGATCTGATATGTACGTAGACATAGATTGTTTTAGTGAAGTTAATAATTCTGTGTCGTTGTCATATCTGACTGGAAAATGAAAATGAGTTAAGAAAGCGGTTGCTAGAGCATTGAAATTGTTAAATGAGCCTTGTGGTAGTTCAATGTACCATTTGGTAGCTAATCCTATTAACGTTCTCTGAAAAAGTCTAAGTCAAATGGAATCGTCGATTAATGAGTTGGATGCACACCAAATGTGGTAAATGATGACATGGTTAGAAGGATCCTCTCCTGATTTTCCTTCAAAATTCAGGATATCACTGGGAAAATTATTTGGCATTGGTGGCCAATACGGATGATAATAGATGGGATCATTCATAAGGCATTACAAATCAATTAAGTCCAAAGTTGCTATGAATGGCAACTGACGGTTAGGGTCTTGCTGATAACCTTGTGAAACTAAACCATTTCCAGGTGGAGGATATCCATGATATCCTAGAATAGCCTATGAATTTGGAATCGGAACGCCCCCTGGATAACCAGGAATAACTAGACCATACTAGGGTTGAACAGGTGTTTGATATGTAAACCCAGGATACGGTTGTTACAGGTATACTTGATTTTGTGGAACAAGTCCATATGGATTTTTCCCTTGATACAGTTGATAAGTAAACTGAGGTTGACTTGTTATAACTTGTACCAGGTTGTCCTGCAGGCATCTGAATAGTAGCTTGAATTGTAGGTCTAGACTGCGGAATAGAACTTGAGGAATCTGTACCGATATTTGTGGGGCAGAATTAATAGGAGTTGTAGACACTCCAGGAATAGGTGTGGTAGGTTCAACATAAGTCTAAGCATTAGTTTGTGGCAGAGTTCTAGGTGTACTCGGACCAGGCTCCTGAACAAGACCAGATGCAGGTATTTGAATTGTAGGCTGGATTGGTTGTTAGGTTTGATTATAACCAACCTATTGCCCAGCTTGATAATAAGGTACTTGCACATTTGGTTGTAAATTCTGTTGGACTTGGGATGGATTCCACACCATATTAACTCTGGGATATGAGGGTCCCATTGAAGTTTGTGCATAAGAAGGACCATAACTAGGTTGAACTTATTGCTAATAACTAGCTGTATAATTTCCACCTCCTTGTAAAATTTGTTGTTCCTGATAGAATTGTTGTCCTAAAGAAGGTTGCAATCCTTGAGCTGGGTACTGCCCTTGAGGTTGATATTGACCTTGAGGTATGTACTATCCCTGGGGTTGATATTGACCCTGAGGTATGTAATGTCCTTGGGGTTTCCCCCTAGGCGGTAAATTACTACTTTGAGGCTCAGGGTTTGGAATATTTCCAGACATCATATAAACTTTCTCATTGTTCAAAGTTCTAGTATTTGATTCATTTGGGCCAGATGATGAAATTAGTTTGTTGGGAAAAGGAGATGCTCCTGAGAAAGTACCAGAGAGTGACTGATATCTTGCAAGAACATACAGACCACCATACAAAAATGTTTTTATAGATTCAGTAAACATAGATGACTCACTAGACATGTTTAATGGAGGTCTATAACCTATTGATGTAGGGTAATAAGGAATTTGGGGTGGCGAATAATTTAGACCAACGTTTTGTAGAAAGTATGTCAGTGAAGAATACCAAGCGTCTTGTCTAAAAGGACTGTAAAAAATTGATTCATGTTCTCTAAGTTATAAAGTTTCCTGAGTTGAAGGAAGAAAAATTTCTTTCTCTGTGTCAGTGACTTTTTCAATACTAATGAGACCAGGAGGAAGATTGTCTGTAATCTGATCCCTTACTCTGGGTGAATCAAGATGACCAGGAGTTGGAGTAGAAAATTCTAAAGTAGGTTCAGACGTAGCAGACTTACTTTTTGGCTGAGAAATTTCAAGTTCAGAAGGTGATAATTCACTTGTTGTAGAGGCAAGTTCAACTAGTTTGGAAACATAAATTTTCTGAGGAGTAACCTCTCCTACTTGCGGTTGGTATACTTTGTAATCAGGATGAATAATAATGGATGTTTCTTCCTGTTCGGTTGATCCAGTTCTTGATGTTTGTCCTTTTTCAGTTTTAATTTTTCTAATTGGCTCGGTGTATATGCAGGGGGTTTCCCCTACATTCTGCATGATTGTCTCGGTAATTCAGCCATAATTAAAACCTTTAACACATGAAATCAAAGAAAATTTCATGGAAAACCATAAAGTTTCTAAGGAAACAATAAAATGAATCACAAAGGAATTAGACTTTAATGTTGGATAACTAGTTATGGCACAACAGGATACAATGGCGATAGTAAGGGTTTCTGTCAAGGTTCAACAGTGTAAACCTTGTGGTCTCAGCACTTAACCTTGCAGCCTCAGGGGTACACAGAGATTCTGGTACTACCGCGTTTCTAAAAGCGTTTCTGGTTCCTGCTACAAGTCTGGAACTCTGGATCTCAGCTCCACGAGCCCAAAACTGCAAACAAGGAACTGTGTATATAGATCCGGTACTCAGAAAGAAGGAAGAGACTCAACTATGGTTTAAACGCCAGATAGACCATATAAATCTACCTCTCCTAGGCGACGAAGATGCTGAAATCATCTGGATGCAGGGATTTTACAAGGATGGTAAGGAGATCAGCGCGTTTTGGGGAAAAATACCCATTGAAATCTGCAAAAATGTTCAAGGGTTTACGAATATTGGTGTTGCTGAGAACGGATCGGGCTTCAGCATTAGATCTAGGGCTTTGGGAGGCTGATCTGTCAAAACCCAGCAACCAGTGGCTGGATCCAAAGCTCTTATGCTTTTTCTGATAAGAACAAACGCAGCCTTGACTGGCGACCAGCGGGTGTTGGAAAAACAACTCTGGGCCGCCTTGGAACTTTTCTCCCTCGGCAAAGGGAACTGCAAGGCGGCGCGGATGATTGGGGAGGTTGGGATGGAGAGTGATGACGCATCTAAGGGCAGATCATACATCCCTCTCTCAGGCCCTCGCTGGACTAGTATAGCATGGGCAGACGAAGACCCTCTACAACAAAAGACAAAGCTCTTCGGCAGACTGGGGTATGGGAAAACCAGAACTCAACAGATCCAGAGTAGGGAAACGAAGTGGTCCAATATTCCTATAAAGTGGAAGCATGCTGAGTCCCCACAGCCAAATCTGGAAATGCAACATGGATTGTCACCTTCAGACTTCCGGCAACAGGTAAATTCAAATGTTTTCTACATTTTTGTCAAATCTCCTACGGGAAAATCTTATTTAATCTGGATACAAGCAGAGAATTCTATTGTGCACCTGAAACAATAAATCTGGGAATTAATGGGATATCCAGTCCCGATTCAACACCTGGTGAGTGGCAGACACTCTCTTTAGGACAGTAGGTCTCTGAAGGAATATGGAATCAAAGCTGAAATGACCATCTAACTGAACCTTTGATTGAGAGGGGGCGCTGTACATCAAGGAATACCAAGTTTTGCAGGAGGATAAAAGGGGAAAAAAGCCACACCTCAGCAGCAAACAACTGGTGGCCCCTCCTACAAAAAAATTCTACAGGGTAACAAAACTGCAGGGCCACCGCTTGTTCAAGAAGGAGTTGTTCCACGGCCATACATTGTGGAACAGTTAGGATAAACACCTACCTTTAAGATTGATACTTCAGAAACTGAGGACTATGTCAAGACATATGAAACATAGGCACTCATCTGCCACTTTAATTGCTTCTAGCCAAAACCAATGGATCTCTTCCATTGGATCTTCACACGATGGACCATGGAATGTGACATCCACCTCTGCTCCAAAGGATTCTTCATTGTTAATTTTAAATCTACGGAGGTCAGAGATCTTGTCATTAGATCAGGACCTTGGTTTTGGGGTACTACGGGTCTTTTCCTGACCGCTTGGTTTCCAGATTTTGACCCAAATACCATGACAGTGGCCAGAATGGCGGTATGGGTCCGCTTACACAATCTCCCTCTCCACTTTTGGAGTGACCACGTCCTGGAGGGAATTGGCAATAGTATTGGAAAATACATCAAATCTGATACAGAAAGAATTGAGGAGAGGATTTATACCTTTGCTCAGATATGCGTTGAGGTAGATTTGAGCAAAGGACTACCGGAGAATATTATGTTGTCTTACAAGCAACAGAACTGGCTGCAGGGACTGGATTATGAAAATACTGCTTTCAAATGTAGAATTTGTAGGATGACAGGACACCTTCAAAGCTCATGCCCAGAAGCAAAGAAAGCAAACAATAAAAAGAAACAAAAAGGGAAACAAAGAAAAGGGTGGCAATATCCCCCTTCGGATTTAGAGGATGAAGAATCTGAAGCAGAGGAGGATCCCACTCCCACTGGAAATATCGAGACTACCCAAGGAAAAGAAGTTCAAAGGAAAGAAATATCAGGCCAGAAGGACCCTCAGTACCACCAGAATCAGTCAGAAAGGACAAACGAGGATATAGGTGCCGGAGGAGTCAAACGACATCACTCCTCGGATACTTCAGATTCAGATAAGGATACAGGACCCCAGATAACAGAAAATCAGTTAGTCCTTGTAACGTCTGCGCCTCCCCAGAGCGAGTGGCGCAAGGTCGAGAAGAAGAAGGGGAGGAAAACTTGAGTTGTGGGACAGTTACTCACTCTCTGGATGCTGTGGCTCCCTCTATGGGCCATTTAGTTTTTCTCTGGCCTTCTCTCTTGAATATTCTCTCTTTTTTTTCTCTCTCTCCCTCTTTTTTTCTTTTCTGCATTGGTAGCTTTGCTACGACGTTTTGTGTGCCAAAGCACATGAGCCCTTTGGGCAGTTGTTTGAAATGCTTATGCATATGCTCCATGTAAATTTTCATTTTATAATAAAAAGTTACTGATTTTTTTCTGTGG
>JAXQQM020061349.1:0-47789 GCA_034641835.2 Pinus albicaulis | reverse complement strand
TACATTAACAAATCTATTTGATAGTAATACTTGTTGCTCACAGATTAAGATTGCTCACATATTAAGTTGACCATGAAATGAAGGTGTAAATAAGATTTAAAAGAAAAGTATTAAAAGTCCATGTATGTGTTAAACTGATTCACCCCCCCCCCTCTCAGTTTAACTAAGGGTTCAACAATTGGTATCAGAGTGGTTCCTTTGGTGTAAGCTTAATAACTTGAAGGAGATCTGGTTGAGTCATGGACTATCAAAATGTATCTTTGTTAAATACAACAAACTTTCTTGAATGGAGAGATAAGGTTAAAACAAGATTATTGGCTTATGAACCTGAAGTATGGAAGCTTGTATGTGATGGTTACTGCACAGACTCCCCCATGGTGAAAGAACAACAGAGGAATGCCAAGGCAAAATGTGTAATATATAACAGTCTTCATAACAAGGACCTTGAGTTGATAATGGATTTAACCTCTGCAAAAGAAATCTGGGATAGATTGCACTTCATGCATGGAGTAAACACTAAGGACGGCACTAACAAGAAGGATAAGAGAATTAAGAAGAAGAAAAATTCATGTCAACAGGAAAATATTCAATCAAATGAAGTACCTGCTAGTGTGAATGGAGATAAGAACCATGAAGAAATTACAGCTGAAGAAAAAGCCAAGCTTGACACTGCTTTGACTAAAATAGAAAAATTGAAAAATGAAAACAAAGACCTTAAGACAGTGGTGCAAATATGTGATGAGAGAGAATATGAAGATAAGAAAGAAATTGTTGGCCTGAAGACACACCTTGAAGAAACAAGGAAAATAGAAGACACTTTGCTGCAACAAATGAGAGAGAAAAATCTGGAATGTGAAAAATTGGAAGAAGAAGTAGTGAACCTAAGAAAGAAATTAGAAAAGGCCCAAAGAGATTTATTAATGAATACTCCTCAAATGAAAAGCTCCGGACAGTTGGACCAGATTCTAAAGGCTCAAAGGTCACCTCTCATAAAGGCCGGGATAGGATATGAAGGTGAAACCAGTAAGTCCAAGGTTGAAGATAACAAGAAAATCATTTTTGTAAAAACTGTAAAGAACTGTGAAACAGCTCAGCAAATTCCTACAGAAGCAGAAACCAGCAGGAACATGAGTTGTAAAGAAACAAACATAATCAAGCAGCAACATGAAAGAGCAGAGAATGAGAGGATGAAACAATCAACTACTAAAGGCTCATATGCTCCTAGGGATGAATTGAACAAATTCGGAAGATGTCAAAGGAGGTTCCTCCCTCCTATGAAAATTAGCACATGTTTATCTTGTCATAAACCAGGACATAATGCAACATATTGTAAGACAAAGCCAATCCAGTCCAACCAGCAAAGGATGCAGCAAAAGAGAAGAACCCCTCAAGCAAGCAAAGGGAAAAGACAATCTTCCACCAGGTACACAAATCATTTCTATGGCTACTATTATGCATGCAATGAATTTGGACATAAATATGCTGATTGTAAATTATGTTCAAAAAGGGGAATGAAATATTATACATCAGCTCAAATGCACCTTGGTCAAATAAGATGTTATGTATGCCTCAAGCGTGGTCACAAAGCTAAAGACTGTAATATGCCATATGCATTAAATAACTCTAGACAGATGATGGGATCAAAGCAAATCAAACAAAACTATGAATTTAAAAGAAGTGCAGACATTATGAAGAACCTCAATAAAGTTTGGAAGGAAAAGAGAAAGGGGGAGCCTACTATCTCCATAACATAATGAATCTAGCATAGTCTCAGGGGGAGCTGCTCTACGAAACAAAGCAAATATCTAACCAGTTATAGATATGAAGCAGCATCCCAGGGGGAGAGCAGTTCATATATAGACCCCATGAAAGTAGTCTAAGAAGAGTTCCTTGGAATGATAACATCTATGAGATCAGTAAGGGAAAGGAAGTTCCTCTAACAGAGATCTATGGAGGAAGAAGACCATATAAAACTCACAATAGCCAGCAAAATTGTTAGAAGGAGAACAAAGGCAGCAAAGGCATTTGACTAGTTAAATCTTGTGTGAACACATGAGTTCTTGATGAATGATCCTATGTAATTGAGCCGAGTCCAATAAGCAGGGTATGGAAATTAGAGTGATTGTGTGGCAATTCTGTGGTGAAGAACCTTGTAGCATCGGTTTGTGCGAATTTCCTTTTCCACTCAGAAGACTAATGAACCATACTCTCTGTGAATGAGTGTCTGTGTGTGCACTCTACAGAAGAAACAGAATAATTGAAGCAGAATAGGTTTATTCATGAATTAGGGGTGTAATGCAGTTTATAGATGAATTATTGAGCAATTATTCATTAATTGAGTGGCATAGGCTTTGATTGAAGACTAAAACCCTGTGAAGTCAAACCCAGTAAATCAAGCTAAGAATCTGCCTGTATATTCAGAAAGAAGAATGTTTGATAATGTGGAACTCTGCAAAGGTTATGTAAGGTGAAAAGGTTGTGAATGGTGGAGCGGAACCATAGTCAAATGCGCAATGTCAATAGTGGAGCGAAACCATTCGTGAGCGGGTTCGAATCATTATAATATACTGAAAAACGACTATTTAATAAAGAATACCGAAACCTTGGTGAAACACTGTAGCAAAACCACTTATGGTTGCCGGATTATTTCGCACCACTTTTGGTATGGAGGCGGTATTATCTAGAGGGCTAGCGATTCCATAAGATTGTTGACACGTGGCATAGGTGGTATTGGAAGCCACCGTTTAACCTGCGATTTCGCAAGTTAACGTCAGTATCGGGACACCGAGCGGAATTTCTCAGGACCGTTGATTTGAAAAGGGGACATCTGGCGATGACTATTCGATGAAGATACGCGAATTTTAATAAAAGTGCGCGGAAGATAGAGGAGGTACGGTGCATAGGTGGGCCAGTCCGAAAGTCTTATTATAAAGTTTGTTTTTCAAAGCATGGAGTATTAATACAAGGTCGGGCGGCGAACTATAAAGCGAGCGGTATATTCAAATCTTCAAAGGTTTGTTATGAGGTCTAGTTGCGATTATTAAAAAGGCATCAAGAAGCCATGATAACAGTTGAATTGGCATATAAAGCAGTGTATAAAGCAGTAGTGATTCTGGAACTGTCATAGAAAATAAAATGCAGCGACATTCTTTCAAATCAGGATGACAGAATAAGTAGCAGGTTAATGATGCCAAGATCGGATTCAGTATATTGATGATTGTTGGTGTGAATAGTGGAAAGATCAGTAGTGGAAACTATGGGTTCATGTGCAAGCTAAAATGAAATCTCTGCATGGTTTATCAAGGTAATATCAATTGGTACTAGGTACAGGTAGCATATCTATCAATAGAATATCATTCCAGGGGGAGATCAGCCAGCTAGGTAAGGATAAAACAGGTCCTCAGGATCAAAAGTATTATGGAAAACGTACATCAAGGTAGTATTCCCAATGTTATATGGATTTTGTATTCAGTTTGAGAAGGTCAGTAGCAGAGCTAAAGGATCAGTATTGTGTTTACACTTGAATCAAAGTATCTGAAGAATAAAGGACTGGCAGTGATTACCATCTGAAGCCCAAAAGTTTTAAAATCATCTAAATCCTACTTCAGCACAAAGGATTTACTGGTAATCCACCTTTAAAGAGAGATTGATCATTGACATACATACCCCCTTATGTCATAAAGAAAAGTGCATGGTTGATAAGTGAGATCGACCAATACATTGAATGCATCCTACCTCAAGGCTTTGTTTTGAAAGTTCATTATGCAAGCAGTAAAGGCATTTGATCTCTTAGATCAAATTCTGGTTAATTCATTGATCACATCTGTAACAAGAACCTTCAGCTATTAAGGATAATGTCAACATCCTAGCTCATATCATCACCAACAGGCAAGAAAGGTGTACCGCAGGAATAAAGGATATATTGGCTTCATCATAATTGAACAAATGCTAGACTGCAGATGAGTATTGTAGAAGAAGACATATTCCATCTACAATATTCCTCAACAGAAATGTATTGGCACACTACATCAGAAAGAGACTGTATGTTTATTCAAGTTCAATATTCTCAAAAGTGTTCTCTCAACAAATATTGTACACTAGTATAGAACAGCATGGTACAAAGTCAGAAGAAGAATGCCTAAACACATCTCAGAGAGAGAAAATGAAAAGATAGAATCTACACTAAGAAATGTGCAACCCTTTGCCATTGATGTCAAAGGGGGAGGAAAAGCAGGTAATAGAAGAAAGGGTCTTCTAAAAGAAGCTATACAGAGGAAGACTTGGAGGAAGAATTGGATTATTGGTGGATGTGTTGCCATCAATGCGAAAGGGGGAGACTGTTGGAAATGTTGTCATTGATGGCAAAGGAGATGGCAAAGGAAGAACACCTGAGGCAGCAACAAGACAAAGAGAGCAGCATAGCAGCAAGATGTAGAGAGGGTCAAGTAGCAGAGACAGGGTCATTTAAAGAAGCAGAGGTAGCAAAAGGAGAATTAAGGAGTAGCATCAGTCTAGGAGCAGATGAAACAAAGAGAGCATAAGACAAGTAGAGTATGGAAGAAACAAAGGCAGCAGGAGTCAGATGAGGTGATGCAAAGTAGTGAGGACAGTAGAAGAGGGCCATTTAATAGCTGAGGAATGAGACAGAGTGATGAGGAACAATTATTCAAGTGGGAAGATTGTGTAGACAATCTAGTAGAAGCTAATTTGTGTTTTTCACAATTATTCAATTGAAGGCATAGAAGATCGGAGCCTCATAGGATTTGCTACAAGTATAACAGGTGGAGTGGATTCTATAGATGCAACAGAGGAAGGAGCACAAAGAAACTAAGACAGCAGATATAGCAGAAAGGAAGAGACAAAGAAGTAACAGAGGCAGTAAAGGAGGCAGCACTCAGGAAAAGAAGGCAACGCTGAATCACAGACAGGCAAAGGAGGCAGCGCTGAAACAAAGATAGAAAAAGGAAGCAGTGAATACAATGCAGACAGCAAATGAAGGCAGAAGAAGCGAATATAACAGAGGCAGAGTCGTTATCACTGTAGTAGAGGAAGAGGCAGAGGCAAAGCAACAGGAGCAGCAGAGACAGAGGCAGAGGTAGAGCTGTTATAATTCCGAGAATCGCCCAACCCGGAGGACAGATATAAAATTCCGAGAATCGCCCAAGCCGGCAGATACAGTCGTATGTATAATTCCGAGAATCATTACCCGATGGGCGTTACATATAACATATAAACCATATTCTGTGAATCGCTTAACCCTTTGGCAAAGTATAAATATATGTCTGTTATATTATGGAGAGCACAAAACGAAGTTTTAGATGGTGGGACCTCTCCCCAATTGCAATCGGAGATCGCAAGGGCAGCGGAACATCGCAACAAAAAGTTGCGATTGCGATTGAAATTCCGGACCCGATCGAGTTATATACCACAGTTAATTGCTAATCGCATCCGAGTTCCCAATCGCATGTCTTTTGTAAAATGTTGCGATTGAAATGCCGGACCCGATCGAGTTATATACCACAGTTAATTGCTAATTGCATCCGAGTTCCCAATCGCATGTCTTTTGTAAAACGCTGCGATTGAAATGGCGGACCCGATCCTATTATAAGCAGGAGTTAATAGATGCAAATCGCACATGTTCTGATCGCAATCGAAACTTTTCTATTATGCACCCCGATTGCATTTGTTTGAATTTCCGGACCCGATGGGTGTATAAACGGTGGTTAATACATATTTGAGTTACGGTCAAATCGCATCGGCACTGGTCAATCGGAACATATGTTAAAGACTTGCGATTGCGATTGAAGCCCGGACCCGATGGGCTTATAAATTATGACTAACAAATGTTTCAGTTCCATGGTCAATCGCATCGGAGGTAAAGTGGAGCATCGAAACATCACAACAGAAAGTTGCGATTGCGATTGAGAATCGGACCCGATGGACTGATAAATTGTGACTTGATAGGTTTGAGTTCCGGAACATGTTAACAAATATTTGCGATTGCGATTGAAAGGCCGGACCCGATGGGTTTATAAGCCAAGACTGATATATGTTTGAAGTTTCGCCATAACAGTGAATAATTGCAATCGGAAGAGGCTGAGGAGTGATACATCGCATCGGAAAGATCGACGAGTGAGCCCGAAAGGAGTTCTTTTTTGTTTAAAGAGTTTTTATTATATAATGCCGAGAATTGATTTAAGTCTTTTTAAAAGGAAGGTTGTATGTATGCCGAGTGTTGAAATTACTTATATATATATGAAAGGGCGTTGTTATATATATATATAACGCTGTTGCGATAAGCCATGTGGTCTGTAGACCCACGGGCCTCAGCTTAATGGGAGGGCGATTCTTAATATACAATGACTGTGATATATGTCCGTTCCGCTTGCGGAAAGTTCCACATCAACAAGACACTTGCTGCAAGTCAGCAGTCACGTATCTTTCTAAGAGGCACTGATATAAAAGCACTGTTACACGTATGCAGCAATTACACCACAGCAGAGGACAGAAAAGAATACATAGCAGAAAAGAGTCAAAACACAGTCACAGAAAATACAAATGCGCAGCAAGCCAAGAGACAAAACGAGTGAGCTGGAGTTCTCATTTAAATCTGAATGTAAATATTTTATTTAAATTTATATTGTTGTGATGCATTGGCAAGTCTCCGGAAGAGAGCAAATATCCCACTGTAATATTAAAATAAGCACCTACAGTTACATTTTTCTGAGTGAGCTGAAAAGAGATGAGAAGGCAGAAGGCAAAGAGACATGGTTGTCCATTTCAAATTCCCAGTGGAATACAAACAGTCATGAAACTATTTTTGTATAAAACAGGGTAATATCCAAGGGGAGAGAGTTGATGGAAAAGGAGTGAGAGAAGAAGAGAGTATGCAGCAGAATTAAAGAGAGTTGAAGAAAATAAGCAAGCTGCAAGAAGAATGTGAATAAGGAGGAGTTGAGCAAAGAAGAAGAAATTTGAAACGAAGATGATGCGGAAAAAAAAAAAAAAAAAAGGAAGTATCCAGGTAAAATCGGGCGAGTGTTTTCTTTTGAAAGAGTAAGGGAGTTGGAGCTTCCTTGCAAGTTGTAAGCTTGAAAAATTGAGGATAGAGCCTCCTGAGTTGGTGCTGCGGAAAACGATGAGTGAGAGGGAGTTGGAGCTTGCCTTTGCATCACAACCAATAATATAGTAGTTTCTCCCTTTATGGGTTTCCACTTATATCTGGTGTCTCTGTACATGATGTTTATGTGTTGATGTGGTTTATCTCATCTGCTTAATACTTGCTGCTCTCATATTCAATCTGCTATTACATTAACAAATATGTTTGATAGTAATACTTGTTGCTCACAGATTAAGATTGCTCACATATTAAGTTGACCATGAAATGAAGGTGTAAATTAGATTTAAAAGAAGTATTAAAAGTCCATGTATGTGTTAAACTGATTCACCCCCCCCCCCCCCCTCAGTTTAACTAAGGGTTCAACAATTCTATCATCCAAATTCAGTGATCTAATCATAAAAGAAGTATAGAACTATAGGAGGTCGAGCAGATAAAAAAGGAGATCATAATTATAATATTTTGGGAAATTTTTAAAGGACACCAAGAAGGGTTTAAAGGATAATTATTTGGGTTAAAAATTTATGACCCTCAAGGACTGTATACGCTGGTCCAGAACCTTGTGAATATATAGTGGGTCAGTTTATTTGTATTTTGCAGCTGAATAGGGCTCAATACCTCACAACAGAAGCTTAGATTACAAACTATGGTGTGTGGACAGTAACAAGATCTGAAAATTGCAGTCTACAAATATAATCCCGGACCTGTGACAAATTGGAGGCTCAGATCTGCACCTCGGATCAATGATAGTATTCCTACAACAAACCTATGACCGAATTAGCTTTGAAAGCTATTCTTTGAAGAATTTTGTAGCAGCACTTGGAGCATTATTAAAACACTTGTTCGAACACTGAAGCAGCATAATTGAGATCCTTGTTGAAGCATTATTTGGGGTATAATTGAGGCATTTTTGAAACAGCGTGGGAGCTCTACTAAAATCTTGTTGAAGACACCTTTTTGCTGAAGAAGCTCATAGAACTCATAGAGTTGGTAAAGTACAACTAAAGCACTCTTGGGCAGATTTTGTGAAGATAGGAACCAGACTTCGAAGACATTTTGGAAAACTTAATTGAAGCTTCTTGGAGACGTTTGGAGCAGAGTTACAGTAGAAGAGAAGTCTTGGTGAGTATTGAATAGACCTTACTATAATTGTTGTAACAGAATTGCAGCATTATTTGATAAGTTCCATGGAGTAGCTCTAATGAAGTGTCTTGAAGGTTTATTGAAAATACCTTATTGAGCTGTCCTTGAAGGAGTCTTGGATCAGATACTGCAGTCATTAAAGCAGCCCTTGAAAGGATTTTGAAGCAGCATTTTGTAGACATTTTGAAAGTCCTAGAAGCAGCTAGAAGAAGACTTGGGTTGGGATTGAGGGCAGATTGAAGGATTATCTTTGGAACTTGTAAAGACTTCCTTTGAAGACTAATCTTGGTCTATTTGGAGACTAATTGTATTAGTCCATTGGAGCAACCTTTGAAGAGCATTTTAACATCTTGGTGCAGACTTCTTGGTGGAAGTTTTGATATACATCTTGAGGAGGATTTGGAGTAATCTTGAGATATCCTTGAGCAAGCCTTGAGGCATTATTGAAGAAATCTAAAGACACTTATAGAAGCTGATCTTGCAAGGACTATTGAAGACTATGATGCGCTGAAGTCATTATGCGGTAACTTGGAGAAATTGTTTGGGTATGATGAAGAGCAGCGGTGATACTTTTTATGAAGAAAAGGTTGTAATTGATGACGTGATGTGTAGATTACAGTGAAGAGTAAGATGAAGATTGTCAGGGCTCGTTGAAGAAGACATTGGGAGCCGTAAGTATAACCACATATATCTTGACGAAATGAAGCTTGAGAGTTTGGTGCTTTGGAAGATAGGGTTGGAGCCCTAGAGGATAGGAGTCCTCAAGAGACCAGGTTGGAACCTGTACCAGATATAGGGTTGGAGCCCTTGAGGTTGGTGCCTCAGAATTGACAAGGTTGGAGCCTTGGAAGTCCAAGTCGGTGCTTGGAAAATAAAGGTTGGAGCCTAGGAGATTGAAGATTGGTGTCTTCATCTAGGGTTGGAGCCCTACATATATTGTACTTGATTTATTGTAAAGAAGAAAATAATAAAAGCATTTATTATTATTGTTCATTTTGTGTTCTAAATATAAGTGATCTAACTAGTAAAAATAACAATTGAAAATAAATATTGATTCAACCCCCTCCCAGTATTTCCAACAATTGGTATCAGAGCCAGTACCTTCACTCAAAGCCTAACAGCTTGAAGGTTTATCATTAGAACACAAATGGCAAAGCCCAAAAAGAGTGTCTCCAATCCTCCTAAAGACATGTCTTCCTCAACCATGGAAATTGAAGTAAATCTATTTGCGAAGGCTCCATTGTTCAATGGAAGCTTTGATATATGGGTGGCAAGAATGAGGAATTTCTTGAAGACTCAAGGAATTGAAGTTTGGAAATCAGTGATTACTAATGACACAATGGACGAAGAATCCAAGGAGTACAATACAAGAGCAATGAAGGCAATTTTGAATGGGTTACCAAATTCTGTGAAGGCCAATTTTGAAAAATGTTCGTCAGCAAAAGTCATATGGGACAAACTTCATGATCTTCACTCAAAAGGAGCATTGACAATGATCTCTAGTCAAGAAGATGATGGAAAACAAGAAAGAAGTCCAGAATCCATCAAGGAAGCTGAAGATAAGAGAGATGACAACAAGGCTAAAGAAGACCTAGAAGATGAAGAGAACAAAGAAGACTTTGAAGATGATCTCTTGAATAAACTTATGGCTTCCATGGAAGAGATTAATAGTTTGAAAAAGGAAAATGAGGAACTTAAGAAGAAAGTGCAAGATGGTAACCAAGACAAGACAAGGAAGGAAGTTGACTTTGTCAAGCTTCAAGTACAAGAAAGAGATGAGGAGCTCGCCAAACTTAAAGAGGAATTTCATCAAAATAAAAGAAAGCATCATGAAGAAATCATATCTATGACAAATCAATTGGATAAGGCAAAGAAAAGGGAAGAAACTTTGTCAAGCCACCTTGAACAAAGAGTTAAGAGCTTGAACAATCTTGAAGCAGAGATTGGTCAATACAAGGAAGAGGTCTCCTCTCTTAGATCTCAACTAGAAGAAGCAAGGAAACAAGCACAAGGAGTTGAGAAGGTGATGGAAACTTTGGCATTCATAGAAGGACAAGTTAATGAAGCAGAAAAGGAGAGAAACACCATGATATGCCAACTAGACGAAAAGGATGAAGAAATCTTGAAACTAAAATCAGACATCAATCTTCTCAAGGCCGAAACATGTGAAGCTATAAGAATAAAAGAAGAAATGGAGAGCAGTCTAGCAAAGGAGAATGAAGAAGTCTTCATAATGAAATTAAATATCATCTCCCTTAAAATCGAAGCACATGAAGCAACAAGGATGATGGAAGAAATGAAGAAGCAACTACTTATGAAAGATGAAGATTGTGAAAAGTTGAAAGGAGAAATTGTCTTTCTTGAAAAGGAAGTTGAATTGCTAAATAAAAACTTGAAAATCTCTCAAACCCTAGATGACATCCTAAGTCAACAAAGGTCTCCCCTTGATAAATCAGGTCTTGGCTATGTAGGTGAATCCTCAAGCAAGAATGATAATGCTTCAAACAACAAATATGTGAGGAACCTAGAAAACAAATGTTGATGCTCCCAGTTCTAGCAAGGGCAAGGAGAAGAATCAAGACAACAACGGAAGAAATTATATTCCAAGGAGACTTGCAGATGGTGTCAAGAATACAAAAGGCAATGAATACCATCAAAGAATCCCAAGGCAAAAATACTTCAAGAGTACTTCAAGGAACTCTTCATCTCACAGGTACCAAAGTATATTTCTTGGATATTGCTATTCTTGTACAAACTTTGGGCACGTGGAAAAATATTGCAAGGAATATCACAAAGACCAATATAATGGTCCCCGTCAATCTCCTCGAAGCAGTTTTGCAAGAAGAAGTCATGATTTCTTATTTATGAACAAGACAGAGTGCTTCAATTGCCATAACATTGGAAATATGGCACGTGAGTGTAACTTGACTTGGGTCCCTAAAACCATGACAACCAAGCCAGAGAAGAAAGTTACACAAGTATGGAGAAGGAACCAAATTAGATCTGAAATTCTCTTAGAAACTCAAGCCAACAATGCATGTTTTTGATTTGATGATGACATACTTGGCAGATATGATATTCCAAGTTTTGATGATGAGACTATGCAAAATAAAGGAGATGATGCATACTGTTAGGGGGAGCCTGTGATTCTTGATAGATCGTATCTTGGGAGTAACTCCGTTGAATAAAATCATTAATTTGTGAAGATGTATTTTTCTTAATCACAAGGAAGCAATCTTTCATTCTTGCACAAAAATAAAAGCTATAGGATTTTATGCAGGCAAGGGGAGTTGGTTCATCACATGAAGAAATGCACTCTATCATGGACCACATTTCCAAAAGGAAGAGAACCATGACAGGGGGAGTAACATACTTATGAAGAATTATTATTGATGAAGAGAAGCAGCTTGATAGGGGGAGTACTTGCACACCCTATTGCCATTGATTTCAAAGGGGGAGAGAATGTTGGAAGGGGAAGAATATTACCATAAATGACAAAGGGGGAGACTATTGGTCAAGTTTGTCATTAATGTCAATATGGAATTAGCCGAGATGTCAATATTTTTGAGATGCCTGGTTCCAGATGATGATACCATGACTCTTGGTTGATACCATCAATGAAGATGTCACAAAGAAGCCTGGAACCGGCATGATGCCAAGATGGAAAATATTCTTAAGGTGCCAAGTGTCAATCATGTTCCTTGTTTGGTAACCTAGAATACTACACTTTATGATGTCATTCATGACATGGTTGGAAACTATATGATGACATGAAGGACTTGAAGCTCTCTAGATGGAATATTAATGGATGCTGCACTTTGACATATGGATGACATATCACTGCACTATTACATGACATAGATGTTACACTATCATGATGACATGAATGATATTGATGACACACTATGATGAAGAACTTGGAGTCATAACAATGAAGAAGCCCTAATGACCTTATTGTCCTAATTACCTTCTGCACTAAAAATTTCAAGAGCAGTCACAAAGAAAAATTATTTTGGACAGCTTGGAGGCATCTTTCCACTATAATTTCTATACCATCTTAAATAGGAATTTTTCCTCTTTCTAATGAGCCCTTACTTGCCTCGAAACTCCCAACGGTTGATGAGATATTGAATATTTACGTTAAGAAAAATACAATTAATTCTGGGCTGACCTAAGCCTACCTGTATATGTCGACCTCACTACCAAGGGACGTGTCTTTTCATTTATGATAAAAACCAGTATATATATGACGTCTAGACTTGACATTCTATCATCCAAATTCAGTGATCTATTCATAAAAGAAGTACAGAACTACAGGAGGCCGAGGAGATAAAAAAGGAGATCATAATTATCATATTTTGGGAAATTTTTAAAGGACACCAAGAAGGGTTTAAAGGATAATTATTTGGGTCAAAAATTTATGACCCTCAAGGACTGTATACGTTGGTCCAGAACCTTGTGAAGATAGAGTGGGTCAGTTTATTGGTATTTTACAGCTGAATAGGGCTCAATACCTCACAACAGAAGCTCAGATTACAGACTGTGGTGTGTGGACAGTCACAAGATCCAAAAATTGTAGTCTACAAATATAATCTCAGACTTGTAACAAACTGGAGGCTCAAATCTGCACCTCGGATCAGTGATAGTATTCCTACAGCAAAGCTGTGACCCAATTAGCTTTGAAAGCTATTCTTTGAAGAATTTTGTAGCAGCACTTGGAGCATTATTAAAACACTACTTGGAACATTGAAGCAACATAATTGAGATCCTTGTTGAGCATTATTTGGGGTATAATTAAGCAATTTTTGAAACATTGTGGGAGCTCTACTAAAATTTTGTTGAAGACACCTTTTTGTTGAAGCAACTCATAGAGTTGGTAAAGTACAACTAAAGCACTCTTGGGCAGATTTTGTGAAGATAGGAACCAGACTTTGAAGACATTTTGGAAATCCTAATAGAAGCTTCTTGGAGACCTTTAGAGTAGAGTTACAGTAGAAGAGAAGTCTTGGTGAAGTATTAAATAGACCTTGCTATAATTGTTGTAATAGAATTGCAGCATTGTTTGATAAGTTCCATGGAGTAGCTCTAATGAAGTGTCTTGAAGGTTTAATGAAAATACCTTATCGAGCTATCCTTGAAGGAGTCTTGGAGCAGATATTGTAGTCATTAAAGCAGCCCTTGAAAGGATTTTGAAGCAGCATTTTGTAGACATTTTCAAAGTCCACAGAAGCAACTAGAAGCAAACTTGGGTTGGGATTGAGGGAATATTGAAGAGTTGTAGTATTTCTTAGGAACTTGTAAAGACTTCCTTTGAAGACTAATCTTGGTGTATTTGGAGACTAATTGTATTAGTCCATTGGAGCAACCTCTGAAGAGAATTTTAACATCTTGGTGTAGACTTCCTGGTGGAAGTTTTGATATACATCTTGAGGAGGATTTGGAGTGATATTTAGATATCCTTGAGCAAGCCTTGAGGCATTATTGAAGAAATCTAAAGACATTTATAGAAGCTGATCTTGGAAGGACTATTGAAGACCATGATGCGCTGAAGTCATTATGAGATTACAGTGAAGAGTAAGCTGAAGATTGTCAGGGCTTGTTGCAGAATA
The DNA here is from genome assembly GCA_034641835.2 of Pinus albicaulis. NCBI lineage: Eukaryota > Viridiplantae > Streptophyta > Pinopsida > Pinales > Pinaceae > Pinus > Pinus albicaulis. Next base: position 33,920 of record JAXQQM020061349.1, on the reverse strand, counting down.
CATTGGGAGCCATAAGTATAAACAAATATATGTTGACAAAATGAAGCAGGAGGTTGGAGCCTCATAGAGACAAGTTTTGTGCCTTGGAAGATAGGGTTGGATCCCTTGAGGTTGGTGCCTCAAAATTGACAATGTTGGTGCCTTGGACGATAGGGTTATAGCCCTAGAGGATAGGAGTCCTCAAGAGACCAGGTTGGAGCCTGGACTAGATATAGGGTTGGAGCCCTTGAGGTTGGTGCCTCAGAATTGACAAGGTTGGAGCCTTGGAATTCCAAGTCGGTGCTTGGAAAATACAGGTTGGAGCCTAGGAGATTGAAGATTGGTGTCTTCATCTAGGGTTGGAGCCCTACATATATTGTAAAGAAGAAAATAATAAAAGCATTTATTATTGTTGTTCATTTTGTGTTATAAATAATAAGTGATCTAACTGGTAAAAATAACAATTGAAAAGAAATACTGATTCATCCCCCTCTCAGTATTTCCAACACCTTGAAGGGAGTGGAGCCTCTAGAGTGGTTGTTGGATGAAGATGCATCGTTGGTGGGCATTCGTTGAAGGATATGAGAAAATTTATCCATCAACGTGTTCCTTTGTTTCTCACGGGCCTCCTCGAGAAATATTTTGATAGGATCTCCTACTCCCTCGTCTTTCTTTTCTTCTGCCATGGGAGGTCATTGGGGTTTATGAGGCAGATCTTGCAAGGGTTCAACCAAATCGAGCCATAACTCCTTATACCCTGACCGCGTTGGGGACATGCAAAGAAAAAATAGAGAAAGAGCAGACCACTCTGATACCACTGATCCATATTTATGCAGGAACACAATAAAATAAAGAAATAGACATAGACACAGAAATGCAGCAGAAATAATACTTCATTTCATTAATATCAAATAACAGAAATATACTTACAGAAATAATGGAAATAAACTAGCTAGGGCGCTGGTAGCTTATCTTTGAGAAGAAATGTGGCAGGTACATGCCTCTAAACTCTGTTACAATGAGGCTCGAGGGACTATTTATTATTTAGAGACAATGGAAATCACTAAACATCCAAAAACCTAACCCTAGGAGATGAAGCGCCAAAACTATGGGCCCCGTTTGGGTAAATTGGTGTTTCAACTTCCCGAGGACATAACTTTGGCATACGATCTCCATTTGACGCGCATCATACCTCGTTAGAAAGATCTATCTAAGGAGTAAAAATTTTGTGTGAGAGAGATCTTTCCATGCACCAATGTTGCTTCTAGTTTCCCCAAAAAACGTCGTTTAGTGCCTCAAAACGGCTTCGGAAGTTAGGGACCCAAAAAACTGCTAAAAATGGTAAGTTGTGCTGAAATTGAAAAACTAAAAGAACTGATGGTGGCATTTAAAATGGAATAGGTGGGTGGTCACCAATATCCACCTGGATCATTAGGGCCCCAAAACTTCTCTGGAAGTTCAAGACCCAAAAACCTGCTAAAAATAGTAAGTTGTCTTGAATGTGCAAAACTGAAAGAACTGATGGTGGGGGTCCAAATGGAATAGATGGGTGACTACCAATATCCACCTAGATCATTCATCCCCCCTCATGAAGAAATCATCCCCATTGTGCTGAGATCCTCCATGCGATGAGGAAAATTCAGTTGAACTGGGTATTAGATTTGTCGAATATGTCATGCACCTACGGGCAGACATGCTGGATGCGTTCAGTAAATTTGGTTTCTTTATCAGCATCAGACAATACATGTGTGGATTATGTATGTGTAGTCGCATGAGGTATGGCAACATCAGGCGGCGATGCATCACAGGTCAGATCAATGGAGTGCTTGTCCTGACAGTGTAGAGGAACCTTTGTGAGTGGGGAGAAAATGTCCTCGTATTCCTCCATGATTTTGTCCATGTGCTACAGCCATGCAGGGGAGCCCTGTTTCGAGGTTGTGGACACAATATTCTTCTTTCCCTGCGAGTGAGTTGTAAGGAAAATAAATTTCCTAGTTTGGGAAACAATCTTACTGCATTTTTTTGCAGTAGTCAAAGAGTGACAGGAGGCCTCCTGTATCCTGTACAAGTTGTTTCCCAAAGTAATAATAATAGCACGATGCCTAGACTCATACACAGCATGTTGCCTCCACAAGTATCGTTGGCCCAATAATACATCAGACACATCAAGAGGAGCAACATCACGAAGTACCTCATCTGTGAATGGCTTGAGGTTATATGGAAGGCAGCACTACTGGCAGACGTGGAGATCTCTTCCTTCGTAAAGCCACCCAATGGTATACAGTTGCAGGTGTTCTATGGTCGATAGGCCGAGCCAATTCAAGACCTCTGTTGAAATGAGGTTCTCTTGGCTTCCGCTATTGACAAGGAATTGTAGTGGAGAACCCTTCACCCACATCTACAAATGGAAGACGTGCTCCCCCTCCTCTAGATCCTCGGGATCCTCCCCCTGGAGCATGGTCGTGGCAAAAATGGCACTACGATCCACATCAATGATCTTCTTCGCTTTTTCATTTCCTTTTTCCGATTCTGACTCAGAATTAGAACACGCATCTGATTTGGGTGCCTTTAGTTCGGTCACCAATGATTGTTTGGCCTGACACTTGTTTATGCTATGAGTGGGGCTGTTATGAAATTCACATCACTTCCCCATGTCCTTCTTTGGATTTGAGGTGTTGTTTTGATTCTCCCCGCTTTGGTCTTACCCATTTTTTCTGCAGTTCAGAGGCGCCTTTCCTTGGCTTCGGATTCGCGGATCCAAAGTCTCGCTTCTTCTGCTTAAATTTTTTTTCGATCTTGGCGGCATAGCGATATGTCGTGCCAAGCGATGTAATGTCAAGGAAATGCATTTCCTCCTCAATGTATCTATGTAGACAGTTGCAATAATTGAGCACCAAATGTCTCTTTGAATCTTTAATACCCAACTTTGTGCACAAGGTATGGAACAAATTTGTCAGTTCGTGCACATCTTGATCCCTTTGCTGCCGTAGCATGGTCCATTGGATGTACTTGTCCTCATAGCTCCCCAAAGGGTAATATTGTTCCTTGATGTCGTCTTGGAATGAATTCCATGTGGGTGTGACCAAGAATAGAGAGGTTTCCCCCTCGTCATTGTTCTCATAGTAGGTTTCTCACCAGTCCTTGACATGGGGGGCGGATTTGAGGAGTGCAAAAAAATCTTTTCTCGGATGGAAAAATCATGGACCAAGAAATGCCCTTCTAGCAAATTCAACCATCTATCGATGGAATTTGCATCTATCTGGCCTTCACATACAGGAATGTCAAATTTTACCTGTACCTTGAAGGGAGTGGTGCCTCTAGAGTGGTTGTTGGATGCAGATGCGTCTTAGGTGGGAAATCATTGAAGGATCTGAGAAAAGTTATCCATCATCTCGTTCCTTTGTTTCTCGAGGGCCTCCTCGAGAAATATTTTGATAGGATCTCCTGCTCCCTCATCTTTATTTTTTTTATTCCATGGGAGGTCACTGGGGTTTGCAAGGTTGATCTTGCAAGGGTTCAACTAGATTAAGCCCCAACTCCTTATACCTTGACCGCGTTGGTGACATGCAAAGACAAAACATGGAAAGAGTAGACCGCTCTGATACCACTGATCTGGATTTATGCAGGAACGTAATAAAACACATAAATAGACATAAACACAAAAATGCAATGGAAATAATACTTCATTTCATTAATATCAAATAACAGAAATATACTTACAGACATAATGGAAATAAACTAGCTAGGGCGTTGGTAGCTTATCTTTGAGAAGAGATGTGGCGGATACATGCCTCTAAACTATGTTAAATTGAGGCTAGAGGGCCTATTTATTATTGAGAAAAAATGGAAAACTCTAAACATCCAAAAACTTAACACTAGGAGATGAAGCGCCAAAACTATGGGCCCCATTTGGGTAAATTGGTGTTTCAACTTCCCAGGGACGTAACTTTGGCATACGATATCCATTTGACATGCATTATACCTCGTTAGGAAGATCTATATGAGAAGTAAAACTATTGGTGTGGATAAAATTTATCCATGGACCCATGTTTCTCTCGGTTTTCCAAAAAAACATCGTTTCGGCCCTCAAAACAGCTCCAAAATTTCAGGACCCGAAAAACTTCTAAAAATAGTAAGTTGTGTTGAAACTAAAAAAATGAAAGAACTGACGGTGGCATTTCAAATGGAATAGGTGGGTGGCCACCAATATCCACCTGGATCATTAGGGCCCCAAAACAGCTCCAGAAGTTCAGGACCCAAAAACCTACTAAAAATAGTAAGTTGTCTTGAAAGTGCAAAACTGAAAGAACCAATGGTGGGGGTCCAAATGGAATAGATGGGTGGCCACCAATATCCAATTAGATCATTCATCCCCCCTTAGGAAGCAATGGTCCCTATTGCATTGAGATCCTCCATGACATGAGGCAAATTCTGTTGAACTGGGTATTAGATTTGTCAAAGATGTCATGAACCTGTGGGTAGACATGCTGGATGCATTCAGTAAATTTGGTTTCTTTATCAACCTCAGACAATACATGTGTGAATTATGTCTATGTAGTCGCATCAGGTATGTCAACATCATGCAGTAGTGCGTCGTGGGTCAGATCAAAGGAGTGATTGTCCTAATAGTGTAGAGGAACCTTTGTGAGTGAGGAGAAAATTTCATCGTATTCCTCCATGAATTTTTCCATGTGTTGTAGCCATGTAGGGGAGCCTTGTTTCGAGGTTGTGGCCACAATATTCTTCTTTCCTTGCGAGCAATTTGTAAGGGAAATAAATTTCCTAGTTTGGGAAACAATCTTACTGCATTGTTTTGCAGTAGTTAAAGAGATGACAGGAGGTGGTACTACCTCCGGTATCCTATACAAGTTATTGCCCAAAGTAATAATAATAGTATGAGGCCTAGACTCATACACAACATGTCACCTCCAAAAGTATGGTTGGCCCAATAATTCATTAAACACATCAAGAGGAGCAACATCACACAATACCTCATCTGTGAATGACTTGATGCTGTACGAAATGCAGCACTGCTAGCGGATGCAGAGATCTATACCTTCATGAAGCCACCCAATAGTATATGGCTGTGGGTGTGCTATGGTCGGTAGGTTGAGCGGCTTCACGACCTCTGTTGTAATGGGGTTCTTTTGGCTTTCGCTATCGACAAGGAATTGTAGTGGAGAACCCTTCGCCCACATTTGTGAAGGGAAGAGGTGCTCCCCCTCCTCTAGATCCTTGGGATCCTCCCCCTAGAGCTTGGTGGTGGCAACAATGGCACTGGGATCCACATCAATGATCTTCTTCCCTTTTTCATTTCCTTTTTCTGGTTCCGACTCAGGATCAGAACATGCATCTAATTTGGGTGCCTTTAGTTCTGCCACCAACGACTACTATGCCTGAAACTTGTTTGTGCTGTGAGTGGGACTGTAATGAAATTCACATCACTTCCCCATGTCCTTCTTTGGATTTTTGGTGTTGTTTCAAGTCACCCCACTTTGGTCTTGCCCCTTGTTCTGTGGTTCGGGGGCGTCTTTCCCTGGCTTTGGATTCGCGGATCCAAAGTCTCGCTTCTTCTTCTTAAATTTCTGCTCGATATTGGCGCCATAGAGATATGTCGTGCCAAGTGATATAATGTCGAGGAACTCCATTTCCTCCTAAATGTATCTATCCAGATAGTTGCGGTACTTGAGCACCAAATGTCTCTCTGAATCTTTAATACTCAACTTTGTGTGCAAGGTATAGAACAAATTTTTTAGTTCGTGCACATCTTGATCCCTTTGTTGCCACAGCGTGGTCTATTGGATGTACTTGTCCTCATATCTCCCCACGAGGTAATATTGTTCCTTGATTCAATCTTGGAATGAATTCCAAGTAGGTGCGACCGAGAACATAGAGGGTTCCCCCTCGTCCTTTTTATCACAGTAGGTTTCCCTCAAGTCCTTGACATGGGGTACGACTTTAAGGAGTGCAAAGATAATATTTTCTTGGTCAAAGAAATCATGGACCGAGATATACCCTTCTAGAAAATCCAACCATCTATCGATGACATCTGCATCTATCTGGCCTTCAAATACAGGAATGTCAAAGTTAACCTTTACCTTGAAGGGAGTGGCGCCTCCAGAATGGTTGTCCATCATCGCCTTCCTTTGTTTCTCTAGGGCCTCCTTGAGCAATATTTTGATAGGATCTCCTACTCCCTCATATTCCTTTTCTTCCGCCATGGGAGGTTGTTAGGGTTTGCAAGGTAGATCTTGCAAGGGTTCAACCAAATCGAGCCCTAACTCCTTATACCCTGATCATGTTGGGGACATGCAACGAAAAAGCAGAGAAAGAGTAGACCGCTCTAATACCATTGATACGGATTTATGCAGGAATGTGATAAAATACATAAATAGACATAAACATAGAGATGCAGAGGAAATAATACTTCATTTCATTAATATCAAATAACATAAATATACTTACATACATAATGGAAATAAAATAGCTATGGCATTGGTAGCTTATCTCTAAGAAGAGATGTGGCAGCTACATGCCTCTGAATTTTTTTATGATGAGGCTCGAGGGCCTATTTATTATTGAGAAATAGTGGTAAACTCTAAACATCCAAAAACCTAACCCTAGGAGATGAAATGCAAAAACTACGGGCCCCGTTTTGGTAAATTGGTGTTTCAACTTCCCAGGGATGTAACTTTGGCATACGATCTCCATTTGACACACATCATACCTCATTAGAAAGATCAACATCCATCCATGGACCGAGGTTGCTCCTGGTTTTCCCAAAAAAAAATGTCATTTAGGGCCTCGAAACGACTCTGAAAGTTCAGGACCCGAAAAACTACTAAAAATAGTACGTTGTGCTGAAACTGAAAAACTGCAAAAACTAATGGTGGCTATTGAACCACAAGATTACCCTCTCTTTTACAATTTTTCTCACCTCATTCCACCACTTTTCCATAATATCACAAACCCTAATCAATGAATAATTCTAAGGTTTTTTCTTAAGGATGCATTTAAATGATTGTCATATTATATTTTCATGATTTTGTGATTTGGATAAGTTTTTGCAATTTAGCTACAGAATGCAGCCTGTTCTGCAGCTAACTGTGTGTTCCATAGACACTCTTATGGTTTAGCAGGTTCCAGGTGTCATTTGAGGATTTGGGCCACATGGGTGTTTCTAGAATCTTGCCTACATGGATTCTATCCTACTTACATGATCCAGATCAACATAAAAAGGAGCCTAGACTCATGGTCAAAGTTACAAGTCAAAGAAAGTTACCTATAGCAGTAGGACTCCTGAATTTCTCTTCCACTACAAGGAAAACACCCTCTAGCAGAAGTTATAAAGGAGGTTTTTAGTGATATAAAATTGGCCAAAATTTTCAAAAAAACATATGCTACCACATCTGTTTCTGGGAACAGAGGTTTTGGCAGAGCTTTTAATAGACATTCAACACAACTAAAAAAAATTGGTGGCCAGAGGTTATTACGGATGTTTTTTTCATCGGTGCGCTAATCAATATGTAACACACCAGTGCGCACCTGTAGCTAGAGCCCTGGGGCAGTCGAAGGAGAATGCACCAGGCCATTAAGGTATAAAACAACACTAGGCATAGTGTTGGTGATACAACACATGGGGCCATTCTAATTGGTCTTCAGATTTGAGTGGTGCCCATAGGTCATATCGACACACTGGTGTGTATACCTTTATGATGCATTAGTGTGCCGTATCACAGAAAGGCACTGAGATTTATAATTGGTATCGGTATTCGTGTAGTGCACATGGATCATACAAATGCACCAGTGCTTATAGATACATAAATGCCCCGGTACGCAGTATCACACAAACACACCCATATTTATAACTGGTATCAGTATTTGTGCGGTGCCCATAGATCATAAACGCACTGGTGCGTATAGACACCAGTGCATATAGGCACCGGTGCCTATAGACACATAAACACATCGGTTGACAATTACTAACATAGACCGATTTTCATTTTTATTTTTTTAGAAACATCGACCTGTGCCAATCCAATTATTGTGATAGTTTTAAATTCATTATTCATCAAAATTCAACAAATCTTATAACAATATTCATATTAATTACATTTTTTTAATGCATTTGAATGTGTTGTTTGGATTAATTTGTTATATCATATCAGAATTATTGTGGTTTTTTAAAATTTCATTATTCATCAAAAGTCGACACATATATATCTTATAACAATATTCCTATGAATTAAATTTTTATTAGTGCATTTGAGAACGACAATGGAGAACGTAATAGCGACAGTGGAGAATGCAATAGATTAAATTAAAACATATTTTATGATTATATATATATATATATATATATATATATATATATATATATATATATATATATATATATATATATATATATATATATATATATATATATATATATAAGACAGTCTTTATCATACAAAATTGGACAATTATTCGTATCCCTTTGTCTTTCAATTGGGACACTATGTCCATTACATTAAACAAAATGTCTAATTTCATAGACATATTTCAAAAAATAAAACGCCTTGCTTTGATATCCAAATTACATAGTGCTCATCATTCTTCACTTGAACTGTTGTCACGGCTAGAGCTACTTCCATGACTTGGATTATTTTTAGAAATGTTGTGTTCACGACGTTGATTTTTTTCTTCTTCTTCACTTTCCATCTATAAACATAAAAATAAACTGAAATGAGTGTATATAAATTGGTGAGAATAATTAAAATTCCAATATTAAATAATATAAATCAATGTAAAGGTTGGGGAGGTGGCGTAATTAGTAAATTCGACCTCTAATGACGGGCCCAGGTCTTGTGTTCGATCTAGAGCAGGTCATAGCTTGTCGTGCGAGTAGATAGTCTAAACGGCAGGCCACTACTACTTTTTCAAAGGAGAGCGGAGGAGCCAAGATTTGAGTTTGAAGCATGGCCACGAATCCCTAGGGCTTCCTTACTTGTTGCTTTCTGCTAGTGCCGCCACGCCACATTATAGCTACATCAATATTCTACATAGCTTACGTTGTTGGTCTTGACATGCCGATTTCCAAGCGGATCTGGCATCCCTAATCCCTCGCTCAATGTTAATACGCCTGCTCACTCGACACCAGCCACTGAGTCGTCATATCTGAACTCTCCATGAGGCCCGCATTGCCCCAGTGACAGGATCGGTCCCAAAGATGCGCATTCTATGAGATTTGCGACCTGCATCCCGATCCAAACGAAAAGGCCCGAGCTACACCTCCCTGCAGAGCGAATCAATGGATGCATACAATACATGCACGATCATGCATTGATCAGTAAGTTTATTGGTCTATGGCCGACAGAGAAAGCCCTAACTGGATGGATCAAAGCAAAATGGAAACCAAAAGGGCAGGTGGACCTTCAGCTCGGCCCTAAAGGCTTCTTTAACATCATCTTCGCCTGCATCGAAGATAAAAATAGAGTCATGGATGGAGGCCCTTATTTTTTTAATGTCGCAGGGCTTTATCTATGAGATTGGGTGGAGCGCTTCGATCCAGATAAGGAGGACTTCAACTGGGCTCCAGTTTGGATCCGTTTATACTCCCTGCCCCAAGAATATTGGGAAGAGATCACCCTCAAGGAGATTGGCAACTGCCTTGGCACATTCATCAAAACTGCTGAAGAAACCAGATACAATAGATATACTGCTTACGCTCGCATCTGTGTATACATGCATCTTGCAAAATCCCTCCTTGATTCGGTAAGTCTCTGGCAGAAAGACTTCGAGTGGATCCAATCTATAGATTACGAACATGTTCCTTTTAGGTGTAGAAAATGTCATATGCATGGTCATTTTTTCAGGGATTTCCCTCAAACTCGTCCCCTTGCCCCTTCTGGTCCTCCTAATGCCTCCGATCCTGATGGCTTCACTCGAGTCTCCCACAAAAAAAGACACTCCAAGAAACCCCTTGCCCCTCCTAAACCCTCCCAACCACCCCCTCCTTGAAAGGCCCCTCCTCGAGCAACAGCTTCCAAGTCCTAACCGATCTTGGCTTAGATCACGAGGCTGTTGATCCCTGTCCCGACCCCTCTTCCTCTATGCTACCCTCCTTTGGCTCTACGCCCCCCCCCCTCGAGGGTCTATTCACCTTGCTGGCTAACAACGCTACCCTCTCCAGTCCTCCGAAGGTTCCCCCGCTTTCGCATTCTGATCCCGCCCAAAATCACGGCCCTAAGGCGACTACGGACATGGATCTGGATCTCCAAGCCACCTTAGATCCACCCAGCAATCCCAATGTCAAATCTGACCCTGCAACAGTTACCTATATGGTTGAAGAACCAGGGTCTATTGATTTTGGAGATCTTGATCTAACAGGGTTGGAAAAGGCGTGTGATTCTAAGGAGTACCATACTATCCCGCCCATATAGATTGATAGTCTAGAGGAAGCACTTCTGAAGGCACAACTATTAAAGGGTAGTGCTCATCTTGGTATTCAAGGGGAGCTCATACCCAGGGAAACAATCAACATCATCAGAGAATCAAGGAAGAGGGGTCGACCTACAGATCTACAATGGTTAATCACGCTGGGGGATCAATTGGTCGAATCTGGGAGATACCCCAAGTTGACAAGATTTTTGAAAGCTCTGAAACCTCCAAGTTTATGATAAAATTCACTTCATGGAATATTAGAGGGATCAATAGCCCCTCAAAGTGCCGAATGATAAAAAATAGACTTAAGCGCAATAAACCTACCATTTTTTTCATGCAGGAAACTAAATGTTCCAGTTCCACCTTCCATTCAATTCTATCCCACCTCTGGTCGGGTTGTGATATCATTGCTGTTGATTCAGTTAGGGCATCTGGGGGCATTTCCATCGCCTGGGATCCCTCCATCCTTTCCCTCTCTCACTTTCATGCCTCCCATCATTTTATTCAAGCCTCATTTCACCTTATTGGCACCAATATCAAAGGCCTGCTTACTAATGTATATTTCCCTCAAATCGCTGCTAGTAAAATTCAAGTCTTGGATGATCTCTCTGCTCTACGCGGTCTAAAATCTCAGCACCTCTGGATCCTGGGAGGGGATTTTAACATGATCACTAGTCTTCAAGACAAATGAGGTGGGTGTTCTATTCTTGAAGATGACTCTCTGCACTTCAAAAATTTCATCAACCAAAACCGCCTTATCGACATCCCAACTGCTAATGGCTTGCATACATGGAACAATCGACGATCGGGGAACCAATTCATTCCCTCATGTCTAGATCACTTCCTAATCTCAGATCCCATCATCCACGCCTGAGGTGATATCTTCTCCACCATTCTACCAACTGCAGGATCAGACCACTGGCCCATCCAACTTCAGTCGGAACGAGGGTCTATAGGAAGGCCTAAACCCTTCCGGTTCGAGCAATTATGGCTTCCTCATCCAGGCTTTAGGGACATGGTGATGCATTGGTGGCACACCATTCCCCTGCAGAATGGCTCCATTATGTACAATATACAGCAAAAGCTTAAAATCATTAAAGCTAAACTAAAACTTTGGAACCAAAATACCTTTGGCAACATTTTTCAGGGACATCGCGATATACAGGTTCAAATGGAAAATCTTCAGCAAGAACTTATCAGTTCAAGGAGGACCGAGGCCCTCGATGCTCAGGAGAAGGAGCTCAAATCTCGCATAGAGGAAAGAGAGCTTCAAGAGGAAATGTTTTGGAAGCAAAAATCAAGAATTTGTTGGCTTAAAGAGGGAGAGAAGAACACCTCCTTCTTCCACCGCTCTACCATTCAAAGAAGAATGGCCAATCACATCTCCATTATTCGCAATGAACAAGGATTAAACCTGGAAATGCATGAATAAATTGAACAGGATATTTTGAATCATTTTAAGGACACCCTCATGGAGCCGCCCTTGGATCGCCAGGAGGCCATTGAAAAAATCACTAGACACATACCAGCCTTGATCACTGAGGAACACAACCAGATGCTGCACCGTCCCATCCAAATTGAGGAGGTAGATCATGCCATGGCTCAGCTCAAAGCAGGTAAGGCTCCGGGCCCTGATGGGTTCACTTCCAATTTCTTTCACTTCTTCTGGCAGGATCTCAGGCAGGAGATCTGGGGATGGTGGAAGAATCCTGTGCTATGCACTGGATGCTCCTTGCTCTAAATGCCACCTTCATTTCCCTCATTCCTAAAGAGGATCAAGCCTCTATCCCCAGAAAATTCTATCCCATTGCCCTTTGCAATGTTCTTTATAAGCTTGTCTCCAAAGTTGTTGCCAATCGCCTTAAAACCCTTATGCCTCTCCTCATTTCCCCTGAGCAAACTGGCTATGTCGAAGGCAGGCATATCTTGGATGGCATTATCCTGATGCATGAGGTAGCCCACTCCTTGCGATCCCATAAAATGCCTGGAATGTTGCTTAAGATAGATCTCTTGAAAGCCTTTGATAAACTCAGTTGGCATTATATTCAGCAAATGCTAAAGGCCGTTGTTTTTAGCCAAACATGGATTAGATGGATCCTTAGCCTCATCTCCTCCGCTCTCTATTCTATTCTTATTAATGGTTCTCCCTCTCCCCCTTTCCACTTCTCTCGGGGTATTCAGCAAGGGAACCCTCTATCCCCTTTCCTCTTTGTGATTATGGCAGAAGGCCTAGGTAGATTGCTCAAAGCTCACATTCAAGATTGCTCCCTTCGCGGCCTCAGTCTCCACCATTTCCCTGCCCTCTCGCATCAACAATTTGTGGGTTACAACATGCTCTTTGGCCACCCCTCTGTTCAAGGGGCCTCCACTCTCAGATCCATTTTGGATTGCTGAATATCTCTGGCTGTCGGCCCCTCGGTAAACAATTCTAAATCCCAAGTTTTCTTTTTTAATACTCCCATCATCACACAGCGCAATATTGCCCGCATTTTGGGATTTACAACAGCAGTGTTTCCCTCCAAATATCTAGGTGCGCTGCTTACTGATTCCATCCTCAAGCACTCGTCTTGGAAGGAATTGTTAGATAAACTGGAAAACAGGCTAACTCTATGGACCCTTCGGGCTCTGAATCTCGCGAGTCAACTTGTATTAGTCAAATCGGTCCTCCAAGCAATGCCTTTGTACCTCTTCTCCATGTTAGCGGCACCCAAATGGGTACTCAAGGCTATTCGGAACCTACAACGCAACTTTCTTTGGGGAAGAGCTAAAGCAAGACGGAAATGGGCTTTAGTGAGCTGGCAGGATGTATGTTCCCCCAAGAAAATGGGTGGTTTGGGGCTACAAGACCCTCATCTCAGTAACAAAGTCATGGGAGCAAAAATTTGGTGGCATTGGGTGTCCAATGCAAGCAGTCCGTGGGCACAAATGTGGGCAGCCAAATATGCTCGGCGAAAGGATCATTCGTTTGATCTGCCGTCAGCCCCGAGGTTCTCTCATCTGGAAGATGGCCAGGTCCTTTATGCTGTTCGAGACCCACGGCTTCTAGGAAGTCAAGTCGGGAGGATCATTGTTTCTTCAGCATAGTTCTTGGCAACAAATTAGGAAGTTAGCGTTTTCCCAATCCAGCCCAGCGTGGCAGCCACATCTATCTCCTCAAAATGTTGGCACCTTTTGGATTTCGGCTTAGTGTTGGCAATATGATGCAAAAGTGTTGTCCTTGATGGCAACCTACTCGATGAAGTTGGCCTTGATGGAAACCTACTTGATGAGTTGCCTATGATAAGCAACCTATGTGCTAAAGATGTAAGAATGATGTATCTACAGATCAGTTCAGATGTGACAGAGAAAACAATTCCAGTAAGTGCCAGAAAAATGATAAATATAATATGTCACAATGTATACGCTACTTTTGTGAAGGAAACCCACGTATATACTCTAATTTTGTGAAGGGAACTCGCGTATACATTCAGGGTTAGCATATACACAGTTTTTATGACGGGAAGTTGCGTATACACGTGGATACACACGCTCAAAGTCGTGTATGCCTTTTTCCCTCTAAAAACTATGATACCTAGGGGCATTACCATGGTATTGGTCGACTGTATTGAGCGCTAGACTATCTATTTGATCCCGTCCAGGAATACCATCGGAAGTTGTCTAGTTTTGACTTATGGTATTGATAAAGGCTAAATCTATATAAGGAGAAGAAGATCATTGTGCAAGGGTGTGCATGAGTAAGGGTTGTTGATGAATAAGTATCTCTAAGGATTATCTGCATGAATGAACTCTGTTCTTAATTGATAGATCTGAATCTTTGATGCACCCATAGATCTGAGGATGGTTCAAGATATCTAGATCTTATGATTATGATAAATCTCTAGGATGATCTGCAACAGAAGAAATGGTGAAGATCTGGCGCAAAGTCTGCTGAAGATAATGAAGAAATCTGGGTAAGTTTATAGATCTGATCTGTTTTGTAAAGTTTTCCATTTATATATCTATACGCTAGTTGGTCTCTGCAAAAGCACGTGTATATGCGGTCTCTATTAATGAAAGGTGCGTATAGGGTTTTCTGAAGAATAAAATAAACAGAAGTATACGCGGGTTGGTGTAAAGGCATTTGGCATTATGTCCCAAACTTGATAAAGAAAATAGCATGTATTATTTGATTAAATGAATATTAAAGTTGAAGTTATCTACATATCTAATGCAGAGATGCAGGTTATCTACGATATTAAGTTGCAGTGGTCTCCTTTGATACATTTGAGAAATATTGGGAAAAGTATGTTTTGATAAGTGAAGGGTTGTGTTGAGGCTGATTTGATCAGTGATATGAAAATTGATGAAATGTGGTCTGTAGTGGATCGGTTGAAGACGTCGCTTTTTGCAAGTAGTGGTCTTAGTCTCGAGTGTAGCTCACCGGAGAGCCTGTACTTGAAGCGGGGATTCTTAAATACTTCGAGAGAGGCAGTAAGCGAGAGAGGTTGTATCATACACTTGAGTTGGTCCCCTAGCGTCTTTAATTATAGTCTACCTGATACATAGTTGTAAGATGTTTTCTTTATAATAAATATTGAAGAGGCTTGAGATGGCTGTGATGTAGTTTTCTCCCGACTTGGGTTTCCACCTTAAATCCTTGTGTTCATGTGTGTTGCTTATGTGTGATGGTTTATTCTGTTTTTACTGCACATGCTTTCTGCTTAACATCTGATGAATAAATGATGCAATTATTTAAGAATCAAATACATAATACGAGCTCTGAGAATACGCGAGTTTCCTTAAGGATATCTGCGTATATATGCTAGTTTTGTTCTGTAAAGTAGCATATGGGTTTTGAGAAAAGAAAAGTGAAAATTTTATCAGTTAGCTCTAAATATTGATTCACCCCCCCCCTCAGTATTTTTCCCAACAATTGGTATCAGAGCAGGTCCTTCTAAAAAAGCTTAGCTGCTAGAAGGAAGATCAAGCAAGATGAGCAATCAAGATGGAACAGCATCTATCAAGCCTCCGCTCTTTAATGGAAACAATTTAATCTTCTGGAAAACAAGGATGAGATCCTATCTTCAGTCTATGGGAACAGATGTATGGGCCATTGTTGAACAAGGATATCAATATCCAACTACAATACCAACAGATCCGACTGAAAAGAAGAATTATGAATCAAATGCAAAGGTGTTCAATGCTATAACAAGAAGTCTAACTGAATCTGAATTTGTCAAAGTCATGCAGCTAAATACAACAAAGTAAATGTGGGACAAAATCATTCTAAGTTATGAAGGTGATGCAAAGGTAAAAAGTGCAAAACTCCAAACTCTCAGAATTGAATATGAAAATTTAAAGATGCATAGTGATGAGAGTATTGCCAGTTTCTTTTTACGTGTTGATGATGTTGTAAATTGTATGAGAAATCTGGGAGAAACAATAACCGAATCTACTTTGGTTGAGAAAATTTTAAGATCGCTAACAGCAAAATTTGAGTCAAAAGTTTCTGCTCTTGAAGAAAAACAGGATCTTCAAAATCTTACTGTGGTACAACTTCATGGCATACTAACCGCATATGAAATGAGAAGAGGAGGACCATATGAATTCAAAGAGGCTGTCTTCAGAGCTTCTAGAAAAGGGAAAGAAGTACAAGAAGCAGAAGGATCATGATATATCTCAGAAGAAGATGAAGCAAATTTTGTAAAGAAACTCCAACTTGGCACAAGACGGTTCAGAGGTAAGCTTCCTTTCAAATGTTTTGAGTGTGGAAGAGTTGGTCATTATGCTGCTAAGTGTCCTCATAAAGAAACACCTGCAAAAGGGAAGGAAGTAGCAATAAGGAATAAGAATCGGTTTAACACTAGAAAAAGTTACTATACTCATGAAGACAGTGATGGGTTATCTGATAGTGAGGAAGAATGTGAACAAGATCTTAGACTTCTCATGGCATTTGAATCTAGAGAAGAAAATGATACCTTTGTGGATGCTCTAGAGGACAATGATTTTCTTGAAGAAAACAATCAACTCAAAATACGCTTAGAAGAAAGTAAAATACTCTTAGAAGAAAGGAAAATAACCATAGAAACTCTGGAAAAGCAGTTTGAAGAAGCGAAGAAACACAATGAGAAATTAGAATGTGAAGTGGTAAGTCTAAGAAAAGAATTTGAGAAAGTAAAGACTCTGAATCTTAGATTTGCTAAAGGATCTGAAACCCTAGATGAGATTATCAAGGTACAACGTTCTCCTCTTATAAAGACAGGTCTTGGATATACCGGAGAATCGTCTCAGGCTTCAACACCAAATTTTCTAAAAGTAGCTACAACTGGTTCACAACATTCTACCACTCAGCAAGGGAATAAAGAATCATTACAGGTAAAGCATGATCATCTCAATTCAAAGAACACCAACATGAATGTCTTTCAAAGAAACAACAATCAACAGGTAAATTCAAGTAGAAGATTTCATGATCGCAGAAATTTCTTCTTCAATGGACAATGTTTCTCGTGTCACAATTTTGGTCATAAATTTGTTCAATGTGTTGCATATAAAACCATCATGACAAGAGAAGCAAGAAAGAAAAGGATTGATATTGAAACAAAGAAGAATACCTATAACAACTTTTCTCCTCTTCAAAATGAAGTTGAATGTGCTTATTGCAATAAATTTGGCCATGAATAATCTGAATGCAGGAGCAAAGTTCAGCCAAAAGAACATGTGCCTTCAAATTCCAAAGTATGGAAAAAGAAGGAATTACAGGTTGAAAATTGTGGCATAGCGTTATTTGCAGAAGGTGAAGAAAATCAATGGTACATTGATAGTGGATGCTCAAGACACATGACAGGTGACAAAAACAAACTTCTTACATATAATGCTCTAGAAAAGGAAAAGAAGGTTACATTTGGAAATGATACTCCTGCGATAATTAAGGGAAAAGGGTCTGTGTTTCTAAAAGAAAAGGTGAAAGCTAATGATGTCATGTATGTGGATGGATTAAGGCATAACCTGTTAAGTGTAAGTCAAATGTGTGATCAAGGAACTGAAGTTGTCTTTAGTTCAAAAGAATGTGTGGTTCGTGATCTTGATACAGGTAAAACAATTATAAAAGGGAAAAGAACTCCAAGCAACCTGTATGTATTGAAGAACTGCAAAGAACAATGTTACTTGAGTAAATCTTCAGAAAACTGGCTATGGCATAGAAGGTTGGGGCATCTAAGCTTCTCTCAAATCAACAAATCTAGCAGACTTAATGCTGTTCGTGGTCTTCCCAATATTACTCTGCCTGAAAGTATCATATGCAAATCCTGTCAATTCGATAAGCAAACCAGAGTGCAATTTAATGCCAAGGAAGGATCATCAAGTAAGCCTCTTGAACTCATTCATACTGACATATGTGGACCTATGAGGAAAAAGTCACCACGTGGTGAATAATACTATATCTTATTTATTGATGATTTCTCTAGAATGTGTTGGATTGGGCTGCTTAAACACAAAGATGAAGCATTTGAGAAATTTCAGACCTTCAAAGCACTAGTTGAAAATGAATTAGATCTGAAAATCAAGTGTCTTAGATCTGATCGAGGAGGATAATATACATCAAATGAATTCCTTGAATTTTGTGAACAACATGGCATAAAAAGACAGTTTTCTGTAGCTGGCACTCCACAACAAAATGGTGTAGCAGAAAGAATGAATAGAATAGTTCAACAAATGGCTAGAGCTATGCTTGATGATTCCAGAACACCTGACACTTTTTGGGGAGAATTATCACATACATCGGTAAATATTCTTAACAAGGCACATGTTTGAGTAAATAGTGATAAAACTCCATATGAACTCTGGTATGGTAATCCTCCCACTGTGAAGCATTTTAGATTTTTTGGAAGCAGATGTTTTATCAAAAATAATGATGAAAAACTTGGCAAGTTTGAATCCAGAGAAGATGAAGGAATACTTCTTGGCTACTCCTCTAGGAGTAGAGCATATAAATGTTACAATAAAAGACTTCGGAAGATTGTTGAATGTATTGATGTTGTTATTGATGAGTCTCCTGCAGCCCCAAAAGAAGAAAAACAAACAACAAATGAAGACGATGGTGACATATGTCCTCCTACATCAAATAGCAATGATATAGATAGTGAACCCAATGAAGAACCTGAATATGAGTTATCTAAAAAAGCTCCATCCAGATATGTTCAAAAGAATCTTCCAGAATCTCAAATTTTGGGAGATAAGGGATCAGGTGTACAAACAAGAAGGACTCTTGTGGGATCTTCTAGCTATCTGGCATTTCTATCCACTATTGAACCACACAATGTCAATCAAGCTAGCAAAGATGAATGTTGGATTCAAGCCATGAATGAAGATCTTGATCAAATTGAAAAGAATCACACTTGGGAATTAGTACCAAGACCTCATGACAAAAATTTCATTGGAACCAAATGGATATTCAAAAACAAGTTAAATGAGAATGGGGAGGTTATAAGAAATAAAGCTAGACTTGTCTTCAAGGGGTATGCTCAACAAGAAGGTATAGACTTTGAAGAAACTTTTGCTCTTGTAGCTAGACTTGAAGCCATAAGAATGTTCCTTGCTTTTTCAAGCTTCCAACAAATCAAATTTTATCAAATGGATGTTAAATCTGCATTTCTAAATGGTGATCTAGAAGAAGAAGTTTATATAGAACAACCAGAAGGATTCATTTTGGGAAATTATGAAAATCTTGTTTGTAGACTTAAAAAGGCTCTATATGGTCTCAAACAAGCTCCAAGGGCATGGTATTATCGTCTTGACAAATATCTTCATCAACAAGGATTTTCAAAGGGGTCTACTGATAGCAACTTATACACAAAAAATAAAAATGATAAACTATTGATTGTGGTTGTATATGTTGATGATATCATTTTTGGAAGTAATGAAGAGTCTATGAGTCAGAAATTTTCTTCTGATATGCAGCAAGAATTTGAAATGTCTTTACTTGGGGAACTAACATTCTTTCTTGGCTTGCAAGTGCAACAAGCAACAGATGGCATATTCTTATCACAAACAAAATATCTTAAGAAAATTCTGAAGAAGTATGGCATGGAAGAGTGCAAACTTGTAAGTACACCAATGGTAACCGGATGTAATCTCAGTTCTCATGATGATTCTCCCCCGGTGAATCAACCAGAATACAGATCTATGATAGGAAGTCTACTTTATCTCACTGGGACTAGACCAGACATTATGCATGCAGTTGGGATTGTTGGACGATTCCAAGCTAATCCAAAAGAGTCTCACCTTCAGGTTGTCAAAATAATATTCAAATATCTACAAGGAACTCAAGACTTTGGACTATGGTATCCAAAGAATGCTGATCTCACTCTTCATGCTTACACTGATGCAGATTGGGCTGGAAATGTTGATGATCGGAAAAGCACTAGTGGTGGTGCATTCTATATGGGGCCCCGGTTAGTATCTTGGTTCAGTAAGAAGCAAAACTCTATTGCCTTATCTACAGCAGAAGCAGAATATGTGGCTGCCGCTTCATGTTGCACTCAACTTCTTTGGATGATGCAAACCTTACAAGACTTTCAAATCAAATGTTCACCTCCTATCTCCATTATGTGTGATAATACAAGTGCCATCGGTATCTCAAAGAATCCTGTTATGCATTCCAAGACCAAGCACATTCCCATCAAGTATCACTTCTTACGTGAACAAGTGCTTGAACAAAAGGTGAAGTTGGAGTATGTTCCCTCCAAAGAACAAGTTGCTGATATATTTACCAAACCTCTGCCCAGGGAAGCATTCAAATATCTCAGACAGAATTTGGGAGTAGTTTCTGCCATGCAGAAGATCAGATCTGCTTAAATGCAGAAGATTAAATTGGATACGCGGACTTCATGAAAGACAGTCGCGTATATACGCGAGTTTATATAGATAAAACCGCGTATGGGTGGTTGCTGACAATTTTTCTCTGGGTCAGCATTCTTCAGCACAGCTATGGTGTTGTTGGGTATCTCTGGTGATGTTTCAGCTCTTATATTTCTATTTCATTCTCTGATATTGGGTGAATATGCCTTGATGATTTGTTGTTGAAAGTGTTCAGGATGCACAAGCTAAGGGGGAGCATTGGTCATGTGGAAAGGATGCATTGTTGGCATTATGATGGTTCTGAAATATGATCTCTCTCTTGAGGTATTTTTGGTATTTGTTACAAAAGGTCATATTTGTAATGTGATGAAAAGGTCATGTTGAGACCTATGATGTAAAATTGTAATATTCAATCATGTAAGGACTTGGTCAAATTTGTAAACCCTCTTGGTAGGGTAGTTGAGTCAAAATGTGTAAACCCACGTGGTTGGGTACCCGAGTCACATATGTAAATCCACTTGGTTGGATCATTGATGTAAGTATGAGTCCTTGGTGATAGGAAAGGTCATAGAGTCATGTACTTCATTGAAAAATATGTTTGAAGATTCAGCATGAACTCAGGGGGAGCATGGTAGCTTCAGTGCACATCAGATCTACAGAGCTCTTCTTTCTACATGAGAAGAAAAACCATGTTTTGGTTTTGATCCGCCCTTTGCCCTTGATGTGAAAGGGGGAGAGTATCATGGTGTTTATGGTGTTTGAATAGGGGGAGAGTATCATGGTGGTTGCATAATGGTTATATTCAATGTATCTATCCGTTGTGGTGATCAAACACCATCATGGTTTCCATCAAGTCCAAAGGGGGAGATTGTTGACAATATGATGCAATGTGTTGTACTTGATGGCAACCTACTTGATGACATTGGCCTTGATGGAAACCTACTTGATGATTCACCTATGATAAGCAACCTATGTGCTAAAGATGTAAGAATGATGTATCTACAGATCATTTCAGATGTGACAAAGAAAACAATTCCAGTAAGTGCCTGAAAAATGATAAATATAATATGTCATAATGTATACGCTACTTTTGTGAAGGAAACCCACGTATATACTCTACTTTTGTGAAGGGAACCCGCGTATACATTTAGGGTTAGCATATACGCATTTTTTATGAGGCGAAGTTGCGTATACACGTGGATACACACGTTCAAAGTCGCGTATGCATTTTGCGCTCTAAAAACTATGATACCTAGGGGAATTACCATGGTATTGGCCCACTGTATTAAGCGCTGGATTATCTATTTGATCTCCTCCAGGAATACCATCAAAATTTGTGTGGTTTT
Source organism: Pinus albicaulis (assembly GCA_034641835.2). Classification (NCBI taxonomy): domain Eukaryota; kingdom Viridiplantae; phylum Streptophyta; class Pinopsida; order Pinales; family Pinaceae; genus Pinus; species Pinus albicaulis. The sequence continues at coordinate 12,336 of JAXQQM020061349.1, read as the reverse complement.
GACTCATGGTATTGATAAAGGCTAAATCTATATAAGGAGAAGAAGATCATTGTGCAAGGGTGTGCATGAGTAAGGGTTGTTGATGAATAAATATCTCTAAGGATTATCTGCATGAATGAACTCTGTTCTTAATTGATAGATCTGAATCTTTGATGCACCCATGGATCTGAGGATGGTTCAATATCTCTAGATCTTATGATGATGATAAATCTCTAGGATGATCTGCAGCAGAAGAAATGGTGAAGATCTGGCGCAAAGTCTGTTGAAGATAATGAAGAAATCTGGGTAAGTTTATAGATCTGATCTGTTTTGTAAAGTTTTCCATTTACAGATCTATACGCTAGTTGGTCTCTGCAAAAGCGCGTGTATACGCGGTCTCTATTAATGAAAGGGGCGTATAGGGTTTTCTGAAGAATAAAATACACAGAAGTATACGCGGGTTGGTGTGCAGGAAAGCGTGTATGTACGCGGCTTCAGTAAAGAAAAGTAGCGTATGATATTTGATTCAATGAATGTTCAGGGTTGAGTTTACATCTGCATATCTATTCTGAAGTCTGGGTTATCTTTGATATTCTGGTTACAGTGGTCTCACTGTTCTGTTTGAAGTATTGGGAAAAGTATGTTTGTTGATAAAGTGAAGGGTTGTGTTGAAGCTATTTGATCCAGTATGAAAATTGATGAAATGTGGTCTGCAGTGGATCTGAGGGTTGAAGCCTTCAGTATGAAAGTAGAATATTTCTTCCAGTAGAGGCTGGTGCTAATATCAGGGGCTAGTAGCTCCCTTCCAGGAGAGGCTGGTAAACGAGAGCAGAGGGTTGTAGCTCCCTTCTAGGAGAGGCTGGTAAACGAGAGAAGGTTGTAGCCTTCTGCAGGTGGGTGCCTGCGTGCCGGTATGAGTCTGTGCCAGTACATGGTTGTAAGATGTTTTCTTTATAATAAATATTGAAGACTGAGACGACGGCAACAGTGGTTTTCTCCTGACTTGGGTTTCCACCTTAAATCTTGGTGTTCATGTGTGTTGCTTATGTGTGATAGTTTATTTTGTTTTTACTGCACATGCTTACTGCTTAACATCTGATGAATAAATGATGCAATGATTTAAGAATAAAATACATAATAAGAGCTCTAAACATACGCGAGTTTCCTTAAGGATATCCGCGTATATACGCTAGTTTTGTTCTGTAAAGTAGCGTATGGGTTTTGAGAAAAGAAAAGTAAAAAGTTTATCAGTTAGCTCTAAATACTAATTCACCCCCCCTCTCAGTATTTTTCCCAACAGCAGCCTCTCCAAATGACTGCTGCACACAATAGCTCCAGGCCAGCAATTTCACATCTCACTGGGCTCCCTCATGAGACCATCTTAAACCTACAAGAGACAAATTCGCATTTCTGAAGATCCCGAAAATCTCTGTTTGGACTATTCTACCGCTGGCTCGTTCACCACTAAGGAATCCTATAGCCTTTCTCTCCCAGCTTCGCAGCCTGATGTAGTATGGGAGAAAATCTGGCACTCAAAGAACTGGCCCAAAATTTCCACCTTTCTCTGGCTTCTCAATAAACGTCGACTCCTCACATGGGACAACCATTGCAAGAAAGGCTTCATAGGTCCATCCAAGTGTCCGAACTGCAGCACTATGGAAGAGACCTCTGAACACCTTTTCAATGAATGTGGAATGACCACAGTACTTTGGGACAAAGTGGCCTTTCTCTGCAGAAAATCAAACAGAATAGTGGGGAGCATCATCGACACCATTCGCAGCTGACCTTCCACTCCTTTTCAATGTAACATTCTCAATACTCTATGGATCATGATACCAGGGCACTTACTCTGGGTGCTCTGGAAAGAGCGTAATCATTGAATCTTCAAGGATCAATGCACTTCCACGGACATTCTTTGGAACATGGTCTGCAGTAACATTCAGGAGACTCTAGCCCTGCGTCATTGGAAGGAAGAGGACATGCCCTCACTTCAAAGTGAGAAAATTATATGGGCCAACTGGAATTTGTGGTTACATTCGACGGCCATCCTTGAGCCCCCCTCAAACCAAAAGATGACCTCTCTTGATCGATGGATTCCTCTGCCACCAGGACATTACAAGCTCAATTTTGATGGGGCTTCTAAGGGGAACCCAGGGAGAGCGGGTTATGGAGGAATTTTTAGAACTTCCCTTATCCAGGTGCACTTACTCTTCTTCGGCTGTCTTGGATGGGACACCAACAACTCGGTAGAACTTGAAGGTCTGATTCAAGGACTCATCCTTGCCAAGGAGCATCACTTGTTCCCCCTTATTATTGAAGGTGACTCTTATATTTTAATTAATATGGCTAAGTGACTCCAAGCCAGATCCTCCGCCTCTAACCTCATCAAAAGCTAGTGCCTAGCCTCCTGGATCAAAGCGCTCGAGAAAAGAATGCACGTCGACACAGCAATAGACTTCAGCCATGTTTGGTGTTCGGCCAACAAAGTTGCAGACCTCCTGGCCAACAAAGGAGTCCTTCACCACGAACCCATCTGGGTTGGGCCTCTTTCCTCTTCTCATGATGAAGCTCTCCTCCAAGACTGCACTCTTCTGGTGCACAATTCCGCCATCCCCAGATCAGGTAGTTCACTTCATCGACCTCCTGAAGATACATGTAATCTGCATGGGCGTGCCAATGCGCCCCTCCTTGGGCCTCACGCTATCGAATTTTAATAGGCCGGGGACTTAAATTCCCATGCGCCACCTTAACTCATACGTACCCAGCAAGTTGGATAATTACTCCTCTGTTCAGTATGGTGATCTATCTTCCCACCCCGCCTTTGGCTTTCCATCCCTCCCTGGTTGTTATTCCTTTGCTCCTCCTGCTTCAGCCTTCTTCAACTCTAGTGCGGCGTCTTTGGGCCCTGCCTCTGCAGGTGCGCCTCCGTCTTTGCGAGTTTCAGCTGTGTTGGCCATAATGCCGCGTCGCCATCGCTTGCCTAGCCGTAGAGGGGGAAGAGGAATCCCCTTGCATCCTCCCCTGCCCACGGATATCCCTATGGACTTGAATTCCCCAGCCTCTTGGGACCCCGTCGATCTGTTTCCTCCCTTCCCCGTGCCTGCTCCGCACTTTGACCCCCTCGCCCCTTCTGGTTTGCCTTTGCCTCCTCTGGTTGCACCATCCTACTCCCGTGGCAAGAAGTGTGCTCGCAAGTCGACCTTTTTGGCTGAGCTGCCCTTCCTTCCTCACAAGCTCAAGGCGCTTCCAGTGCAGCTAGCCTCCAACCCCTCTTTGGACGCCGATGACTTCAGGCCAGATGAGGATTTACAGATGCCAGGGCTCAGTTTATCGAATTCTATGAAAGGCAAAGAAAATCTCCAAGTTGCTGGTGCTTTGGACATTTCTACTTCTCTGCAGGATGCTGGTCCTCCGGAAATTACCGCAGAAAGGCTCGGACTTCCGCCCTCCCCTCGCGAGCAGCATGAAGACATTGATCAACTGGATTATGGGTACATCTGCCGCATCCTTGAGGAGGATTCTCCATCCAACGACGAGCATGGAAGCCCTCCCTAGCATGTCTTTGTTGAGCTTCTTAGTTTGCAGGATTTGGACGCATCTCTTGTTTGTCCTTTTAGTCTCTTTTTGTACAATGTTAAAGGTTGGTTTCCCGCCAAGGGTAGCCTGGTATGTTTGGACTATATGGGCCGGTTTCCCCACCCGGGGCGGTCTAGTTTTGACCAGCAGTTTTTTGAACTATCCCTCAGACATGGATTTATCCATTAAATTTGAGATGCGTATGTATACTTTTTTTGATATTTAATAGAATTATTATAGAAAATATATATATATATATATATTAAATAATATACATCAATGTAAATCGAAAAGAAAAATGGCGTACCATAGCAACAATTGATTCATAAACGATACACATTCTTTCAAAACCATTTACCATGCCATCTTTCAAAATTTCATCTATTGGCACAGTTCCATACTTTGTTTCATGCAAGTTTTATACCCCATAACAAATCATATATTTAATATAAAAGATGTTTTTGTTCTATTAATTATAGACAGAGATAAGTAAAACAAGATTGATATATGCTTACAAATTCCACAATTAATTTCTGATATGCCAACATATACTCACAACCCATATTTAACCCAATTTCAATCAATTTGTCTGATGGTTCTTCTTTGTATGTTAGCACTTGTTTGAAGACATTCAATGATGATTTTTGTAAAACAACTTAAAAAATACAAAAATGAAATCTAGTTAAGTTGTTATAAGGAAGTAACAATTACTCACAAACTTAGAGATAAACCCTTTTCTTCCTTGTCGTCCTATTTTATGTGCTGAATGGGTTCCATTTTCTTTTCTTTTCTGCAAGAAAATTCTTGAAAATTAATATTTAACGCTAAATTGTGTATTTATTGTACCTAATGATCGAAAAATTCAATGATTACATATTACATTTGAAGCACATTGTTGTTGTTGGAAAGAACGTCTATACATTCGTTCCACTAGATCCCTCAAACTTTTGTAAAAGCTTTTCCCCTTTCGTTAACTTCCAGCACCACTCCAGATGAGCTAAAGAGCAATTGATTTTCATTTGCATGTTCTATTTTTTTTCTTTTCTTAGAACAACATTCCTTTTTTGAGTTGTTAGTCCATGTACAACATTAAACAGATGTGAATTAGTAGAGTTTTTGACACATGTTATCTAATAATTTTAAGTATATTATTAATGATAATTAAAAAAAGAAACTCATATTGGATCGATAGTATTTTTTCATTCACCTGATTCATCCTTTTGCAATTTTTTCATTAAACTTTTATGCTCTTCTGGTCCTAGATAAAAAATAATCATATCGAACTTCGTCATTTTTTGGCTCTGCATGATACATAGTAAACAATACATATTAGTTAAACTTACATATAGTTCAAAAATAATATTTTTTATAAATAATTTACAAAGAACTTGCCTTTTTTTCTTTTCTTGATGTGTTAACAGTATTTTTGTTACTTGATCTCTTGTCAGACATTTCTTTATCAATCTGAAACCTGTACCATATCATTCATTAATATATCTATAAATAAATTCTCAACTTTTCAGGTAGAAATAAATCTCAAGACACCGGTGCGCCTTTCATGAGGTATGCACTGCAGCCGTTGCGTGAGGATATTAACAACGCACAACAAAATAGTATAATACACCGTACGGTGTGGTTGGTATTATAAACGCACCACAAAAAATAGTGTAATATACCTAACAGTGTGGGGGTATTATAAACGCACTGCAAAAACGGTGTAATACACCGTACGGTGCTTGCCTAGTTAAATGGAGCACAGATGCCCTATTTCAAATTTGACGCACGGATTTAGAAAAAATGTTTTCATTTTTTTTACTACAGTACTTGTGCGGTGCGCTATATAATACAACACATTGGTGCGGTAGAGTACGCAGGGCGCACCAATAAAGAAAAATCCATTTTTTCAAAAATTCACTCAATGGCCGAATGGATTGGGATCCAACTATGCAAGTCATCCCATGGGTTGGACGTCAATATAAAATGAAAAACCCTAATTCTGAAATCACATAAACAGGGAGAAGAAAGGGAAAAAACAAAAAATGAAGGGTTTAGGGTAAAAATGGATAAAACTACATAAAAAAGTAAAAAACTGCAGAAAAAAAAGAAAAGAAAAAAAATAATCAAATTTAATCACGAGATGGTTTCAAATTCTATGATACAGGGTTTGAATCACCAGAGGTTTTGTTTCTGATTGTCTGAATACTTTTGTTCGAACATATTTCGCTGCTCCACAGTGCCCTCCTGCTCTCTTGCTCCAGTTCTGTCTCCTGCAAATATCTATTTTAGAAAAAGTAGTGAAATAATGAAAAGTGTTTAGTATTTAAAGAATTATTTTATGAAATCAGATTTTCAAAAATATTTTGCGGCCCATTTTTCAAATTGCCGCTTTTTTTTCAATTAAAGAAAATAGAGTTGCATTTTTTTTATTTGTGTTTATTCGTTACTGGTGCGGCAGAGTTTTGACGCACCAGTGCGTCATATTAATACGACGCACCGGGGCGTGTTAGGAAGATAAGCACACCGGACTGTATAAAGTTCTATTTTTTTGTATGTAAGATCATAATAAAATAATGATAATTATAAAGTACATGAATTTATTTTCATTATTTTCTAAACTTTATTATGTTACAAAAATTCGTATTATTCTAGATTTGTTATTTTACAATTATTTGCAAATTTACAAATTTAAATATTTTAATAAAATCATTTCACATTAATACAATTAAAATTTTCATATTAATAGAATTAAAATTTTACAAATATTTTACATAGAATTACAATTAAAATTACATTTACAATTAGAATTAGAATTACAACTACAATTTTACATTAATATCACATACATGAATTACTATTAGAATTAGAATTAGAATTTTAATTTTACATAGAATTACATTTACAATTTTACATAGAATTACATTTACAATTACAATTACAATTTTACAAATATTTTACATACAATTCAATTAAAATTACAATTACAATTTTAGAATTTTATATACAATTACATTTACAATTTTACATAGAATTACATTTACAATTACAATTACAATTTTATAAATATTTTACATACAATTCAATTAAAATTACAATTACAAATACAATTACAATTTTAGAATTTATATACAATTACATTTACAATTTTACATAAACTACATTTACAATTACAATTACAATTTTATAAATATTTTACATACAATTCAATTAAAATTACAATTACAAATACAATTACAATTTTAAAATTTTACATACAATTAGAATTAGAATTACGATTTTACAATTTTTCATATATGCAATTACAATCATTTTAGAATAAATTAAATATTACAATTACAATTAAAATTTTATATTAATAAATATTTTACATACAATTACACTTTAAATTACAATAAGTACAAATACAAATACAATTTTACAATTTTACATACAATTAAAATTTAAATTACAATTACAATCACGACATAATATTTAATAAATATCATGGTCATTTAATATTAAATTAATTAATAAACATCATCACGATCATGATAACCATCGTCCAAACATCATATTCGACTAATAAACACATTCAAACATCAAATATACATCTCAATATGTCAAATAACTCATGCTATCACATATACACATCTATTTGCAAGCTAAACATTAAATGAACATATCTAACATGCCCTAACAATATGCACCACATCATGATGATCACCAACATGAAAATTAAGTGCAACTGCAACATGAACATAAAATACATGGACCATATATATATATATATATATATATATATATATATATATAACTGAATAATGTTAAAAATATACAACTGTAATACAAATGTCATGGATCAGGTGCTGGTGGTAGTATAACAACATCAATAGAAGTACTACAAGTGGATGCCTGCTTAGTAAAGTTGGGTGCAACCTCAACAGTCGATGGTCGAGCCTGCTCATGATCATGATCACTAGTACTGATGGATGCATCAGCTAGTGGTAGTACAACATCAATATGAGCAGTAGTAGTGAAGGCCTACTCAGTTAATAGTGCAGCCTCGACAGTCGATGGTCTAGCCTGCTCATGATCATGACTAGTACTGATGGATGCAGTTGCAGGCTGCTGACTAGACGTGGCTGATGGTCTAGCCTCATCTCCATGATGACTGTCAGATGCTGCCAGTGGAGCGTCATGCTCATCAGACACGTCGCGAGGTGAACGATCATGAGATGCATGTGAGTCGTTGCTCGTGGACTGTCCATCACGTGCCGTGGCTCGACTACATCTATAGCTACGGATAGTCCTCCTAAGTCGCGTAATAGTTGTCGTAGCTCCTACGACATGCCGCATCAGGTCGTACATGTCACGCGGCATGTCTCTCCACATCTGTAACAACCTATCATCGACATGTATGTCTCTGTAATGAGCGGGCCCGATGCCTGCATCAACAATCAATGCACAGAGTTGGTTGGCCAACTCCATCCTATATCTGGTCTCAGGTCGACCACGCCTAGCAAAAGGCGGCATTGGTGCACCATGATGAGTAGGAGCATGTCTCTTTGCTGCACCGACCTCATCCTCATCATGATCATCCTCGGCATTAGCCATATCCTGATCGTCATCATCAAGATCCACACCTGGATCATGTGGTGGACCCGACATCTCCTCGCCATCAAAAGAGCCAATGTCTGCAAAATATATACAAGTACAAAACGATAATTATAGAATTTCATTACACAATTTAATAAAAAAAAGTTAAAGAACATGTTAGAATAAATATAAATAAAATAGTAATATTACCTCTATCATCTGGTGGCTTATCAGCTATGAAGAGGATGTTGGGACACCCTCGCCAATCTAAGTTAGCATAAGGACATGGGACCATAATGAAGGGATGCAGCCCGTCAAAACTGGCTAGTAAGTTCAGTGAATCATGTGATATCCTAGCTGGAAACAAAGTGTCTCCCCTCTTGGGCATCATCTGCCCCCACATGTGCATTCAGGCCTCAAACATCGGCCTACGAGGCTGTAAAAAGAAACTAGGTCTCATCTCTGGAAACCTCTCAAAAAATAAACAAAACAGCTCTGAAGCAAAAGGGAAGTTGACCCTCCCTTGTGCATGAGCACGACATCTATCTAAGGACGTACAAAAATGCCGTAAAAAAATGGCAGACCACCTGACAAGTCGTGGCTGCTATAGTAAAGAATCAACATAATATAAAAGCGAGCAACTAATGTGTTGGACATCACTGGTGTTGTGCAAAATATTAGAAATGATAAGGGAGAGGCATTGCACGTCCCGTCTACCAAAAGCACCTATATGTAACTGACCTCCAGGTATCTGAAACTCTGAAGGAGACAGTACATGTGCTCCAATGTATCTCTGGGAGTAAACTAATTGACTCCCTGCTACATAACCAGCTGGCACGTTTGGGAATGAGAGAAAATCCACCCCTCTCCTTGATAGTCCTGTAATAAAATAAATATCCTCTTCAGTGGGTGTGTACCATTGGTCAGGACCAACCTGGAAAGCCTGTCGGTGGGCATTCCACCAACGGATAAGATATCTCAAAAATGCACTATGGGCCTTTAGGGAAGTAGCCTCCTCATAGACCTTGAGGAGGCCTACCTGCCTAAGGATCTCTTGGGTATCTGTAGTAATAGGGCGAGGGTATGCATCTCTCTCCCTCTCTTGGGCCTCCCATTGGCGAATCATGTCATACTATTCAGCTTTTTTTTGCTGCTATTCCTCCTCTTCTCTTTGAATCATTGCCATATTAAATAATTTTTTTTATTAAAACAGACATGTATTTAGGAATATACATATATTTTTTTTGAAAAAAAAAAACAGACAAGTTGGTGCACCATAAAAACAGTCATGCACTGTTCGCGGTGCGTCTTAAGAATGTAGAGCACTGGTCTCGGTGCCCCTAATGAAATACAACGCGCCGGCCTCGGTGCTACTATCTATTTTTCAAGCACCCTTAACTTTATCAAAGTTCAGAATAGCGATGCGCTAACTGAAATATACGCCCCGGCACGTATAGTCATGTTAGTGCACTGACTTCATGACAATTACATAGTCGACGGTGCGGTCTTTTACCCGACCCCATCTTTGACCCTCTCGAAATCCAGAATGCGGTGCGCTGACATACACCAGGGCAGATAATTTTGTCAACGCACCACACTGTGATTCCTGTGGTCAACGGTGTGCCTGGATAAATGAGCGCACCATCTTTTATTTTAGTTTTTTATTTTAAAATTATTCGGGGTGCCTTTCGGTACCACCCTAGAAACGGTGCAGATACCATTAGCATCGGTGGTGGTGCGAGCCGAACAGCTCCGACACACCGCGCGACAATTTTTTTTTCTTTTTTAATGGTTATTTTAAAGGTTATTTCAATTTCTAATCTACTAAAAGGCTTAATTATGGAAAAACTAGAAAAATACATGTACATTTCACCGTCGAGGAGGCATATTGGCCGTAAACTTTACAAAAGAAAATTTTCCCACCGTTTTTCAAAATGCAAGCTGGATATTGGTGGCCAATGCAGAGCAGCAGTGCGTGCAATGGGTGCAATGAGAGCACCGATGTCAGGGTGGCTCAGACAAGGGTAAATGGCACTAGTGCTTGAGAGATCTGGAGCACTGAGGAAAGTGAAAAATGAAGTTTCTTAGCCGTAATTTTTTTTTATTTAACCATGTTCCGATGCACGGGGTTTGATAGGTGCACTGGTATGCTTACCTACAATCGCACCGGGCTGTGTCAAATTTGGCGTGTTGTTTATAATACACCGAGGCGGTTCCCTAACACCGCACTGGGATGTTTCAGTTTCGGCGCAAAATTTTGATGATGCACTGGGGCGAAATATCCCTAAAGCACAGGTGTGGAATAGTCGTAAGGCACCGGTTTTTTGGCCTTAATTTTTTTTTTTATGTAACGTTATTTTGGTGCATGTGGTTTATAGGAGAACCGGTGCTCTTGAATAAGAACGCACCAGCGCTTTTCTGTTTTAGTGCTGTGTTTTATGATGCACCGACATGGAAGAGTGGTGAAGCACCGGTGCGTTACAGTAATAGGAGGCCCCGGATGTGTGTGTACGTCACGCAAGCTATTCGGTGTGCCAATGTTTTGTGCGCACCAGTGCGTTCTACGGTATGGTGTGCACCAGTAATTGAGAGCTCAGGAGCACTGGAAAACTGAAAAATCCAGGTTATTTTGCCGTAATTTTTTTTTTTAATTTAACCCTTTACCGGTGCACGTTGTTTATAGGCGCACCAATTCTGTTTCTTACAAACAAATTGGTTGGTTTGTGTTTTGGTGTGATTTATTATGATGCACTGGTGTGGTTTCTTTCTACCACACTAGGTGGTTTCGATTTTGGCGCGGTGTTTTATAATGCACTGGCGTGGAAGATCTGTGACACACTAGTGCTATAGAATAATAAGACGCACTAGGCGGGTGTGTACGGAGTGCACGGTGTTCGGTGTGCCAATGTTTTGGTCCGCACTGGTGCTTTCTCGGTTCCAGAGCACCGGGGTGACATGTAATGATAAGTGCATTGAGAGGAAAACATCCACAAAGCCCTCCGCCCGCCAACCTCCTCTAGTAACCTCTGCGAGAAACGGATGTATGGGGTATTTTTTTGTGGGGTTCCTCAAAAACATCCGCTAGAGGGTATTTTCCTTGTAGTGAGAAAACATTATAAAGTGTGTTTTTATTCATTTACTCAAAGTCATGGTGAATTTTTTTCAGTGTCACTTTAATAACTACGTGGATCCATAGAAAGAGATAGTTAATTGCTAAAGAATGCATGAAATAATGAATATCCCATCAAAAGGAAAATACCAAGTGCAAGTCATTGCTTCAAATATATAGGTCATTAATGAAAATTACTTTGGCAACTAAAATATCCTATCATGCCCTTTTCATCCATGGAAAACTACAACAGACTTGAGCACTATTCACTCCATGAACCAATTTTAATGAATCTTTACAAAAACCTATAGATAAGATTTATGAGAAACCATTTGATGAGAGAAGTTTAACGAAATTTATGTTTCCCAAGTTTCAAGAGAACTCCCAAGCTTTTGAAGAACCATTCAAGACTTTCTTTGCCATTCTAGAAACTTGCAACCTTCTTGTAGTGAGAGAGAGCAGTCCAACCTTCAACAAAGGACCCTCCCTTGGAAGTTTTGGAGAGGATTCATAAGTTCCATTCAAATATTCTTTGGTATCTCATGTAAGGCCCACTAGCCTTCTCTATTGGAAATAAAATGGTTTTCTTCCATACTTGTTCTTGTTTTGCTCTTGTCTATGTTTATTTCTAGCTTCTAATCTCATGCATGTTTACTTTTTATTATTTGTGAATGCAATATATTATGCATTGAATTCATTGCTAATAATCTTTTTTTTTTTTTTTTCTCTGTAGGTTAGAAATAATCTCTTACAACAAAGTTATTTTGGTCCTCCTCCTTGAGCAAGATAACACAACAAATTTGTAACACCCCTTTTACGTGATCCCTATTTTGTAAATATGAATGATAACCATATGATGCCAGTATGGAGGATCATGACTGGTTGGAATATTTTGTAAATATAAAATAATAATTATTAATTGGCTGACCTGAGGGAGAGGGATGATAGATCCATGGTGTAGGGTGAGTTGTGAGTGGTGGGTAGGTGTGGTAGGGTGCCCCACCACTAAACAATTATAAATGAAAATGATGGCAAGATGGTGAGCCATCACAGGGATAATTTTAGGGCGAATTACTTTAGCCCAAAAGGCAAATTTTTAA
>JAXQQM020067328.1:0-73215 GCA_034641835.2 Pinus albicaulis | reverse complement strand
AGTGTAGAAATTTGAATAATAGCTTAATTATTCCCCGAGATTATCCTGATTACACACTATTTAAGCTTCATGCATAATACATAACCTCTTCTACAATTGATCATCAATATGTGGAAATAGAAGCAGTCGCATGCTCACATTAAAACATAATCAAGCACACATATAACACAGTATGTAATGGGGAAAGCATACAGCTGAAAACCCCCAACTATATGTATATTATAATGATAGAGAACATGTAAAAATACATAGCACAAAAGCTCCTCACAGCTCTCAGCACTATCTCATATGCTACACATAAACTAGCTCTGAGATGAACAAGTCACAAGTTCAAATCTCCTCCACAAGTCTGCCTACCTCTACTGCGCAATCCAAGATGAATAATGATGAGATCCAAGTTCAAATCCCACTGGCTTGTACTGCGCAATCCTCATTGGCAATCTCAATCAATGAGTGTGCAAATCTCATGCACAGCTATAGTCACAACTGATAGTAGACTCACCCTTTCACCCACCTCTAACACTGGTCTCCACTGAACTGTCCATGCATTGCAGTTAACCGATGTATTCTTTAGTTGATTTATGAGTTAATAATTAGTGAATTAATTAATAATTAATTCACACCACTCATCACTAGTGTATTTATCAATTAGACTAAATACAACTAGTTCAACTAAGTTAAACCGAACACAACTCCACCAACTGTCTCATCAACTCCACCAAACTCTGCCACATGAGTTCTAACTGAAGTCAACCATGCAATAGCTCAACTAACCCTTAGGAAAAGCGTATTTTCTTCTGTCAGCTGCATGTGCCACATCCAAGCATCAAACTGAAGTGCTCCAAGAGGATAAGATAATGTTTATAGTCTAAATATTATTAAGGGTTAATAATATTCGACTGTTCTATTTTTAGCCCGGCAGTCTAAAAATAGATTCCGCCCAATGTCTAAAAATATAGGTCCATATATTTTTACCAACATGACCAATCATCCATAAATAGCATCCTGCAACTCATAGACCATGATCCATATGTCTAAAAATAGACATAGTCTAAAAATAGACTTTGCGCCAAAAATAGCCTGCGGGCCCACTTAGTGAAGGCGACTTCATTTCACTAAGCTCCATCATCTTATTGCATTTTCAACACTCCCTCTCAACAAGATATGGATTATCAGCAACCCCTATCCTGTCTCTTTGGTATTCGAATTTTCTCCTGGTGAGTGCCTTCGTCAAGATATCAACATCCTGATCCTCCGTGGGAATGTATGAAAGTAACATGATTCTCCGCTGCACACAATCTCTGATATGATGGTACCTGATGTCGATGTGTTTGGATCTATCATGAAATACTGGATTAGCCAAGACTTTAATGCAACTCTGGTTATCACAATAAATCACAGTAGGCTCCAAGTGTGACCCGAACAACCCGACCAGGATCTTCCTCATCCAAATAGCCTCGTATGCAGCCAAACTCGCTGCCATATACTCGGCCTCTGCTAAACTAAGTGCCATAGATCTCTGCTTCATGTTGTACCAAGAAAATGTTGTCAACCCGATACTGAAGATCCCTCCAGATGTGCTCTTTCTGTCCGTTGGGCTCCCTGCCCAATCTGCATCCGTGAAGCCACATAGCTTCATCTCATCCTCCTGTCTGTACCACAATCCATATCCCGATGTGCCTCTAAGATAATGCAATACATGCTTGCCTGCCTTCCAGAAGAGCTTGGTAGGCTTAACCATAGCTTGTGAAATCTGGTTAATAGCATAGCATATATCGGGTCGTGTATTGACCAGATACATAAGTGACCCCACCAACTGTCGATAAACAGTGGCATCCACTACCTCCGCCGAAGTAGCATCCTCCTTCCTCCAACCTCCAGGAAGAGGAGTATCAAAAGGCTTGCAGCCATGCATGTTGAACTTCTCCAGTATCTCCCCGGCATACTTACCCTGAGAAAAAAACAGTCCATCACTGCGCTGCCAAATTTCCAATCCCAGGAAATAATGAAGGAGGCCCAAGTCCTTCATCTCAAACTCTCTAGCAAGATCCTCCTTGCATGAAAGTATCAACAGCTCATCACCCGTTAAAATCAAATCATCTACATAAAGTACAAGGATCAGCAACTTACCCTCCACCACAATCTGGTATAGGTTAGGATCCGCCTCACTCTTGGATAATCCAAGTCCGGTGAAATAACTGTCAATCCATGTGTACCAAACACGAGGTGCTTGCTTCAACCCATACAGTGCTCTCTTGAGTCTACACACATGCGATGAAATAACTGTCAATCCATGTGTACCAAGCATGAGGTGCTTGTTTCAACCCATACAGTGCTCTCTTGAGTCTGCACACATGCGACTCACTACTGAAGATCTCGAAACCTTTGGGTTGCTCTATGTACACCTCCTCCTCAATGACTCCGTTGAGGAACACAGTCTTCACATCCATCTGATGAATGTGCCACCCCATCTATGCTAAGAGAGCTAGAATCATCTGTATGGAAGAATACCTTGTGAAAAAGGTCTCCTCATAATCAATCCCCTCTATCTGTGAGAAGCCTCGGGCAAAAAATCTTGTCTTTTACTTCTCCACACTCCCGTCAGCTGCCTGCTTCACTTTGTAGATCCATCTCAAACCCACCACTGATTTCCCCTCTGGTCTCGGGACAATCTCCCATGCACTGTTTCTAAAAATTGAATCATACTCTTCCACCATGGCATCTACCCATGCGGGATCCTCCACAGCTTCCTCGAAAGAGGATGGCTCTGTCATGACACATTTTCTCACAAGAGCCATGTATCCAGTGTATCGGTCCGATGTCTGTCTCTGTCTACGCTGTGCTGTAGGTGGTCCTACAACCTTCTCTACATCTTGAGCCAGTCACTCAGCTTCTGTAGTGCGCTTCCGCCCTCTGATGGTTGACGCTGCATGAGTGGTATCTTCCACTCCATGAACCTCATCTTGTGGTTGATCCACATCCTGAAGCTCATCCTTAGGAACTAATAGCTCCTCATCTACATGCAAGTGTGGCTCCCTCTCAAGCGAACACTTCATGGCTTTCTCCTCCTGAAATTTGATATCCTGTCACACAACAGTCTTGCGGTATGAAAAAAATACACATAGGCGGTGTAAAATGGCATATCGGTTGCCTGTCCTCCCAACCTCTGCGGTCGGCTCCATCTTCTTCCTGGCATCCTTCGTCACATGCATGTAGACAGGTGAACCAAAAATCCTCAAATAGGAAATATCAGGCCTCTTACCAAAAAACGCCTCCTCAGGTGTACTCATGCCAAGTATCTTGTGAGGACAATGATTCTGTACATATACTGCAGTATTGCATGCCTCCACCCACAAGTGAATGGGTAGGCCCTGATCATGCAACATCGCCCGTGCAGCACCCATGATCGTTTTGTTCTTTCGCTCAGCAACCCCGTTCTGCTGTGGGTTATGAGGTGCTATGAGCTCTCTTCGAATTCCTTCTGCGCTGCAAAAGTCCTTGAATTCTCTAGAGATGAATTAACCACCATTGTCGCTCCAAAGAGCCTTCACCTGCTTCCCCGATTCTTTCTCCACCAGTGCCTTGAACTCACAGAACTTTGAGTATGTCTCACTCTTCTTTTGCATGAAGAAGATCCAGCACTTATGAGAAAAATCATCAACAAATATCACATAATACCTGTGCTTTGCTGTCGAAGCTACTGAGAAAGGTCCACAAAATTCTATGTGAATTCTCTCAAGGATCGTCATGGTGCGACTATCCTTCTCGTGAAATGTGGCTTTCACAAATTTTCCCAAGGTACATCCCTTGCACTGATCTGACTACGCAAGAGTACCTTTATGAAGCCCAGTAAAAATCTGTTGCAGTATCTTCAAAGCTCCATGGTGAAGGTGGCCCAATCTCCGGTGCCACAACTCGCCATCATCCCAGCTCACCACTCCTTCTGCCTTGCCTGCCATTGCTGCACATCCATCTACTTACAATTGATAAAGGTTCTTAACTTGAACCCCTATCCTCCAGGTCTCACCAGTTGCCTTCTTTGCGGGGAAAGCCTTTCCTGTTGAGGAGCAAGCATCATATCCGCATCTTCCGCCTTGTCTGAGAGATAAGATTCTTCTACAATCTTGGAACATGCATCACTTCCTTCAATACAAAGGGTTTACTAGACTCCCTCTCAAAGGAAATGGTATCGATACCAGTCACACTGCATCTACCATCATCGCCCATCTCGATGTGCACTCCAAGATCTTTCTCATCTAGATCAGTAAACAAATCTCGATCTCCTCTCATGTGAAATGACGCACCACTGTCCGGAAACCACACTGAACCCATCACACTTTATACCAAGCATACGATCAGCAAAAAATCCAGCTCAAACTGTGAGGCTAAGGCCTTTCTAGCTGTAGATCCAGTAGCCTGCTTATTTTTCTTCTTCTGTGGACAATTTGTGGCATAATGTCCGTGTTGCTGACAGTGAAAACACTTCACCTTGGACATGTCCTGCTTCTTTCCTTTCACACTGGAATGAGAAGCTTTCTTGCTCTTCCCTTTCTTTTCTTTAGCAGCAGAAAGCTTTGTTCTTCATTAGGTGCCTTTGATGAAGATGCATCCCTAGTACTTAGCCTTATCTCCCTCTTGCATGAGATTTGACCAAAGTCGCTCCCATCACAACAATTCCTCAAGAAGCCATTGACAAGAGTCTGGTGAATTCGCTGTCGGAAGACCAGGAAACCAAGTCCACCAAGTCCTCCTCATTTACAGTCACCCCCACACTTCCCAGCTCATCTCTGCATTGGGTGAACTTCGTGAGGTACTTGGGTATACTGTCGCCTTTCTCCATCTTTATGTTTTTGAGTTTATCCTTGAGCAGCAAATTCCTTTGGTCGCTCTTGCTTTGGAATAAATCTGTCAACGCTTTCCACATCAAGCATGGAGAAGTTTTTCCATGCAGGCTGGATACAATGTGATCCTTCATGCCCTCCAACAAAATCCTTCGACATTTTGCTGTCTTCTTTTGCCAAGCCTCAACTTGAGCAACATCAGTAGGCTTTGGGACTTCAGCATCTATGAAATCCTTCAATGTTGTTATCTTCTAACAGCCTCCATCACACAATCAACTATACAACATAATTTGAGTTTCCCTCCAAGGGCATACTCCAATCGCAATCCATTGAACGTCTCGACTTTGACACCAAGAAAGCTCTTTAACTGCAATTCGAATTCCACCAGCTTAAAACTCGCCAACTTCGATGCAGCAGAGAGAAAAGTATTTCTAGCACGATTGATTGTAGGGGAATTTACTGGATATCACCTTTCAAGAAAGAGGTTGGATCCAGAGAGCTACCTGGGCCCCTTCTGGACTACATGCAAGAGAATAAGAATTGTAATCAACTACTTGATAGATCGATGATCAATTTCGCTACGATACCATGTAGAAATTTGAATAATGGCTGAATTATTCACCGAGATTATCCTGATTATACACTATTTAAGCTTCATGCATAATACATAACCTCTTCTACAATTGATCATCAATTTTCAGAAATAGAAGCAGTCGCATGCGCACATTAAAACATAATCAAGCACACATAGAACACAGTATGTAATGGGGAAAGCTTACAGCTGAAAACCCCCAAATATCTGTATATTATAATGATAGAGAACATGTAACAATACATAGCACAAAGCTCCTCACAGCTCTCAACACTATCTCACATGCTACACACAAACTAGCATAGATATAGAATAAGTCACAAGTTCAAATCTCCTCCACAAGTCTGCCTGCCTCTACTGCGCAATCCAAGATGAATAATGATGAGATCCAAGTTCGAATCCCACTGGCTTGTACTGCGCAATCCTCATTGGCAATCTCAATCACTGTGTGTGCAAAATCTCATGCACAGCCATAGTCACAACTGATAGTAGACTCACCCTTTCACCCACCTCTAACACTGGTCTCCACTGAACTGTCCATGCATTACAGTTAACTGATGTATTCTTTAGTTGATTTATGAGTTAATAATTAGTGAATTAATTAATAATTAATTCACACCACTCATCACTAGTGTATTTATCAGTTAGACTAAATACAACTAAGTTAAACCGAACACAACTCCACCAACTGTCTCATCAACTCCACCAAACTCTGCCACATGAGTTCTAACTGAAGTCAACCATGCAATAGCTCAACTAACCCTTAGGAAAAGTGTATTTCCTTCTGTCAGCTGCATGTGCCACATCCAAGCATCAAATTGAAGTGCTCCAAGAGGATAAGATAATGTTTATAGTCTAAATATTATTAAGGGTTAATAATATTCGACTGTTCTATTTTTAGCCTGGCAGTCTAAAAATAGATTCCGCCCAATGTCTAAAAATAGAGGTCCATCTATTTTTACCAACTTGACCAATCATCCATAAATAGCATCCTGCAACTCATAGACCATGATCCATATTTCTAAAAATAGACATAGTCTAAAACTAGACTTTGCGCCAAAAATAGCCTGCAGGCTCACTTAGTGAAGGCGACTTCTTTTCACTAAGCTCCATCATCTTGTTGCATTTTCAGAATTTTGGTCATCTAACCTGTTACTATTTGATGGACCAAAGTATACCATGTAAGACCAATTTTACCCTAAGTAAAATTGCTTTCAATATAAAAAATAACTTAGTAATCCTTAATTTATTAAGTTGTTTATGGTCTAAATAGGAAACCCCGTGAGGAATTATTGAATAAATCCATATTTTTCTTATTTTCCTCAAGGAATAATTAGTTAAACAGTAGTTTAATTAATATTTCTGGTCATATTTAACCCAAAACCGAAAAATTAATGAGACAAATCATTATTTATCTTATTGTTTTCTAGGAATAATTATT
This sequence comes from Pinus albicaulis, assembly GCA_034641835.2. Taxonomy (NCBI): domain Eukaryota; kingdom Viridiplantae; phylum Streptophyta; class Pinopsida; order Pinales; family Pinaceae; genus Pinus; species Pinus albicaulis. The sequence continues at coordinate 66,341 of JAXQQM020067328.1, read as the reverse complement.
TAAACCTTATTTAAATAATATTCCTTATTAAATTTGACAAAATCATTTATAAATAATTGAATAAATCATTATTTATTTAATTATTACTCAACCACATCCTTAAAATAATAAATAAATCATTTATTTATTTATTATTTACAAATAAATGGATTTGACCAAATTCAAATTCTTTTTCCCTCCAACAAATATAATAAAATATTCCATAAAAGTTGGATCTAGATTTGGTTAATAATATTTAATTATGCACCAATATCTAGAATAAATCAATATTTTTTTATAAATAGAAGGGTTTTTCCATTCATTCACTACCTTTTGTTGCCTAAAAATCACTCTAGATATATAATTTTGGTTTGACTTTGATCCTCCATCATTGTCATATTTTGCTATCATTTTCGTTGTGATCTCCCTTTGAGTTCCATTTTTTGTCTGGGTTTTCTACACCATCAAGAGAGAGATATCTTAGATCTGAAGTGCTGAGGAATTACAAGAACCCATCCCATTGAGGGGGACTAGTAACATATTTCTATGTTTCCTTCCCAGGTGTCAAAAAATACAAAAAATATTTAAAAATATTATTGTCTTGTCTATTGGATGCATGGAGAAACTGTTACTTTTATTTAATGCTTAATGCATTTTACTATACAGATCTAGATTTTGTAGCATTTATCTTGGTCAACTAATTGCAGAACTAAAGAAATTGGCAGCCATCTTTGATGTTAGGGTTGTTTGTTATGCATAGCTAAAGTGAGTTCTTTTTCGTATGCTTGCGATGATATTTCATCCTAACAAGCACCTTAAGGTATGAACAGGGGCTAGAGCATGTGGACTGGGTCAAATTTGACCAAATCAACGGCAATGTCATGGAGTGGAGTTTTATGAGGGACAACATAGTTTTAGATGGAGACACATTTCATGGAATTAGTTTCATTAATGGTTGGGGCTTAGGGTTTGGAAGCTCATTTCTTATATAAGGAAGAGGATGGAAGCCATATTATTCATGTTATCATATGTGCTATTTTTTATTATATGGTTTGTTTAAACATATAAGCTTTCTTCAATTGTTTAGCTAAGATTGCAGTTTTGTTTAGCACCGAGTGTTCCTGATCGGGAATCCCACTTCTTTTCTTAAGAGGCCTCTTGGAAGAGTTTGCACTAAATTTCCACATTCAGGTTTCAAACCAAGCTTTAGTCATTTGGTGCAACGTAGTTTCCATTGAGAGATGTGCTGAGTTGTAGGGTGTAGCAATGGAAGATCTTGTTGGGTGTTTTTTGACTAGTTTTGCAGTGGAGAAAGGTTTCCTTCGATTTGGAGACCAGCAAAGGAGCCCCTTGGGCTTATTTGACATATTTGGCATCAGGCCAAGTTTCTTTTGTCCCCTAAAGTGTATTTCCAGTCTTGGTCTATGTTATTTTAGTGAGTTGTTGCAGGGGCAAGTTCAGTGCTCCATTTGGAGTGTTTTCTTTCCATTCAAGGGATCATCCCTTAATTAAGAGGGTTATTTTGGAGGAGTTATTTCAGATCTACATTAGATTCGGCCACCTCCTTTTATGTGCTTTAGTTGTAGTGCATATTCTACCCTATGTCTTTAGATCCACCATTTATATTTTTTGTATTTCCAAAAACCATTCCTGGGTTTTCTAGGAAAAGTGTATGGGAGCATAAATCTCCATTTTTGGCCTTGTATGAGCATGATATTTTCATATCCATTTATTTATATGTCCCAGCTACAGTATTATTCATTAAAACTATGTTTTTCTTGCTTCGGTAATTTGTGTAGCAGTGTATTACATGTTTTGGGTGCATTTTGGCATTGGAGGCTTCTTTTGCCTATCTCGAGGGGCTTGATCCCAAATATCTTGTACTTATTTATTGATGTCATACATAATAACATGGATCTATCATTTGGCTTGCATTTAATGTGTTTATATTTGCTGATATTTCTATATTCATGCACTATATTCCTACTTTTCTCATTGGGGAATATTACAGTGGTATCAGAGCATAATCTTGGCTCAGCCTATGAAGACATTGCATCTGTGTTATCAGAAGAAGAAGAAGCTTCTCACAGAAAATAGAAGGTTTACAGAAGAAAAAAAGGAAAGTCTCCATTATTTGGAGAAATGGAGGGAAATAATTTTTCATAAATTCTTCTCCAAACTATGCATGAGCTTAAAATAGAAATCAAGGGAATGAGGAGGGAAAGACACGAAGGTCCCTCAAGAATATTTACACATAAAGAAAGCTCTAGTTCTTCATATTATGTGTGTGAGAATTCAGCCACACAATCAGATCTACAATGTGATACCATGCCTACATTCTTGGCAAGAGAAGAAGAACAAAGAGAAACACCAAAGGAGGAGACTCTTGGTGGTTATCTCAAAAAATATGAATCTCAGTCTAGAAGATTCAAGGAGTATCTAAACTTCCAAGGATTTTGTAAACTCAAAGAAGAGAGAAGACCTAGTAATCACAATAGAAGAAGAGGGTGCATGCATTACACTTGGGGTAGATTCTTTCTACCTACTTTTGATGGGTCACGCAAGAGCAAAACCAAGGCTTGGGTAAAGAAGCTAGACACATGTTTATAGCTACATCAAGTTTTAGAAGACAAAACTATTAGAGTAGCAACGCTACATCTTGAAGGTAAGGCTTATTCGTGGTGGTTATTTGAATCTTCTTCATTGAATAATGTAAATATATCTACTTATGCAAATTTGAATAGGATGCTAGTGAAAAAAAATTGATTTGAAACAATATGAAACTTCCTTTGGAAAGAAAACCAATCCCAAGAAATTAGAACCTTTACATGAGTTGGAAGGATCCATGAAACCAAATCCATTTCAGAACATTATTGAGGGGGTTAAAGATCTGAAACATGCTTTGTGTAGGGAAAAAGACCCACTTCAACAAGAACTTTCTTCTCAAGAAAAAGACTTGAGGATTCCTCCTTCAAGAGGAGATCAAGATAGAGGATCTCTTAATGATGAGGTATTCTCCATTGATGAGGAGAAGGAAGATGAAGAGCTGGAAAGATCCTCCAGCACTGTGATAGTAGGAGGAGATCTACTTCTATTTGGAGATGGAGATGAATCAATTGATTCAACTACAGGAGCTCTTATATCTTTGCAAGGAGTTCCAAAGGATCTTACATATAAATATCATGAGAAGCATGTGTCTATATTGATAGGCAATGATACAAAAAAATGGAGGAAGTGTGTTCTACCATTGAATCCAGTCTTCAAGACACACACTATGATAGATCATTCCTTTGTGATCAAGACTTTTGACACCAATAAGATGTTGGGTGTACATGGGTTGATTACATCTAATGAAGACACCTTAGACTGTGAGATCTTGCAGGAGGTAGGAGAAGATGAGAAGGAGGGCTAGCATCTAGTGATTGGAAACATACACACCCATCCTTTTCAGGAGGTTTATGTATAGAAGCAGGAGGATGATTTGCACAGTGAAGGTAGGGACAAATAATTCCACTCACATATACAACCTTCTCTAGTCCTTAATGTTTCATTACATGGAGGAATTCCACTAGGGAGACCCCCTGTCTAGAGGAGAATCAAAGATTTCTCTCAACATGTTGCACCACTCATAGAGCTATAAGAAATGGGAGCATTGGGAGATCATTGTACAATGTTGAGAGTCTTAGGTGGACTCAAGGAGAATGGAGGCATTCTCCCAAATTCATCATTACCTACTCTCATTTCAGATTTTGCGCTAAGAAAGGAGCAACAAGGGGAGGATAGTAGCCTTCCAAGATTTCACTTTGGCATGGGAGATGTCAAAGAGGAGGAAAAATACATGACAAGTTCTTTCTTTGATAGATCATTAGCACTGTCACTTTGGAGGACAGATCCATATTGGAAATCCCAACTATTGGTGGATTATTCCAAGGATATTTTCACCTGTATGATACTTGATGACCAGCTACAAGAGGAGGGATATTTAGTCAAATATGAGTTCATCTACTATCATGGTAGGATATTCTTGTCTAGAGCTTCCAAGCTCAAAGAGAAGCTACTACAAAGAGCTTATGAATAATTTCTCTTCAACCACACTTATTCCATGAGATCCTACAACACCATCACAGAGAGCTACACTTGGGAAGGCTTTGAAGAGGAGGTATATCAACATTTTAGAAGATGCATGGATCATGTGGAGATGGGGTAGATACATAGCTATATGGAAGAGTTATCACAACCACCTCTTTCCTCTTTTGGAATGAGAGGGGACCTATCTATGGACCACTCCATTTTTATCAGCAGAGATTATGGTAAGGAACGTATTTATGTGCATGATGTTTTACTTCATTATTATTTTCACTCCTTTACCATGTATATGCAAGCCATTGATCTAAGTAGGAGCATTATTACTTACAAAATTCATGGCCAACTTTGGGCCATAAACATTTCTGAACATGACCACTCCCTAGGAGGATATAGGGAGATGATATATCATTCTAGGTGTGCAACAAAGGCACCAAACATTTCTCACCTCTTCAGAACTTGTGAGAAAACTATGGCAGAAAGTAAGTGGTGGGGAAACCATTCACCATATCATTATCTGATGTAGTCAGGAGACATACTGCGGTGGTTGCACATTTGGGACTATGATCCACCTCCATTATTGCATTTGGTTGTTTATGTGTCACTAGTTTTTTATCCCATATATTGATAATGTAGTTATTATTTTTATGGGAATGATTGGAGGGAGGATGGAAGGATTGGATGTGCCCTTTGGGAGAGATATTCTCCATGGTTCTTATGTTTCATATTTCTAGGAGAGCATTGGACCATCCATTACTGTTACATTGGGTCTCTTGTTTCCTTATGAGATGAGCCATTTTGGTAACTTGAGCACTTGGAAGTTGCCTCTCATGAGTATATGGGAGGATTTTTTCTATGAATTACCATTCTAGAGGGTGATTCATTTTATATGGATGATAGCTTGGAGTATGGAGCTTCACATGGGGATGAAGGTTCCCTATATTTTGCATATCTATCCTTGTAGTTGCTTGAGGACAAGCAACATTTGGGAGGGGAGGATCGTGATTTTCCTAAATTCGCATATAGCTAATTGGAATATTAAAATCTAATTTTTCCTTCTTGTTTGATTAATGAGTGGTCAGGGAGACCCATAAAACTCTTTATTAGGAATAAAACCACTTCTCAGGTGAAAGTGGATCATATTTTCAGCTTAATAAAGAACCCTAAGGTATGAACAAGGGCTAGACCATGTGGACTGGGTCAAATTTGACCAAATCATGGAGAAGTGGAATTCAATGAGGGACATCACAGTTTTAGATGGAGACACTTTGCATTGAAGTAGTATCATTAATGGATGGGGCTTAGGTTTTGGAAGCTCATTTCTTATATAAGGAAGAGGATGGTAGCCATATTATTCATGTTATGATATGTGATATTTTTTATTGTATGGTATGTTTAGAAATATAAGCTCTCTTCAGCTGTTTAGCTAAGATTGCAGTGTTGTTTAGCACCGGGTGTTAGTGATCGGGAATCCCACCTCCTTCCTTGAGAGGCCTCTTGGAAGAGTTTTCACTACATTTCCACATTCAGGTTTCAAAACAAGCTTCAGTCTTGTGGTGCAGTGTATTTTATGTTGAGAGATGTACTGAGTTGCAGGGTGCAGCAGTGGAATATCTTGTTGGGTTTTTTTCTGAGCTATTTTTGCAGTGGAGGAAGGTTTCCTTCCATTAGGAGACCAATAAAGGATCCCCTTGGGCTTATTTGACATATTTGGCATCAGGCCAAGTTGATTTTCTTCCCTAAAGTATAGTTCCAGTCCTGATCTGTGTTATTTTTAGTGAGCAAATTCAGTGCTGCATTTGGAGTGTTTGCTTTCCATTGAAGGGATCAACCCTTCATTGAGAGGGTTCTTTTGGAGGAGTTCCTTCAGATCTACATTAGGTTCAGCCACCTCCTTTTATGTGCTTTATTTTTAGTGCATCTTCAACCTTAGGGCTTTAGATCCACCATTTATATTTTGTGTATTTCTAGAAAACCTTCCTAGGTTTTCTAGGAAACGTATATGGGAACATAGATCTCCATTTTTGGTCTTGTTTGAGCATGATTTTTTCAAATACAGTTATTTATATGTCCCAGCTGCAATATTAGTCATTAAAACTGCATTTTTCTTGCTTCAGTAATTTGTGTAGCAGTGTATTACATGTTTTGGGTGCATTTTTACATTGGAGGCTTCTTTTGACTATCTTGAGGGGCTTCATCCACAAGATCTTGTACTTATTTCTTGATGTTATAAATAATACCATGAATCTATCATTTGGCTCACATGTAATGTGTTGATACTTGCTTCTATTTCTATATTCATGCACTATATCCATTTTTTTTCCCTTTGGGGGATATTACATATTTAATGTAAAGGAGGTTTCCCCCTCGAAGAGGCTGATTTATAAGTAATTGATCTCTGTTTTATTCTATTTTGTGAGTTGGTTTCATAAAAAAAATTCCCCATTCCTTCAAATAATCCCTTCCAAAATTTTGAAGTGAATTTGGCATCACAGTTTGAAATCATAGTTTTGGGTATACCGTGAAGCCTAAATATGTCTTACACAAATATTTATGCTATATTGATAATGTTAAAGGTATATTTAACAATAATAAAGCATGAAATTTTGCTAAGCTTATCTACCACTACCATGATTGTGTCATGTCGCTTCCTAGTTCTTGGTAGTTCAGTAATAAAATCCATGGCATTACTAGCTATACCAATAAATTGCGACAACATAGTGTGACAATATGGCCCATATTATCGGAAAGGTCAAGAAAAATTTCATTTATTTTAGTTTTGGTGCCCATGTTCTTTGTAATTACGACAACATATTTTTCATGAATCATAATTGTGACGTGTCATTTCTAAGGTGCCGCAATCGCAATGATATAACTTGTGAGATAGACTGCACTCTCATGAATGTTCTTGAGAGTGTGGTCCATCTCACGTGCAACACAAAACAAAACGGAAAACACAATTAATTAATTTTAGTTAAATTATTTATATAATTTCTATTATATATATGTAATTTTTATTATATATATAATTTTATTATAAATAATTTATTAATTTTTATTATATGTATAAGATTAAAATTAAGTTTTAATTCTACTTAATAATCGATCTTCCGAGCATTGAGTCGAATAACATGTGGGTTTAATAATCATTTTTTTATCATTCCATTTCACAACCCCTTGATAGTGTCACTTGGAGATCCAAACCCCGCCGCTTGGAGATCCTATCACTTGGTGTTGGAAATATATTCACCGCTGAGAGGGGGGAGTGAATCACTAGTGATGGCCTTTATACAAAATTTCACCAGTTTAAACTTTTCTTCAATGTCTATTATCCATTCACATTCACAATATTAGCTCATCAAATCATATAAGCATAAATAAACTGAAATCATAACGATCATGAGAAACAAAAGCATGCACACACAAGAACACAAGTATTTCTAGTGGAATCCCTTTCAAGATAAAACCACCCTGTTGTTGTTGTGATGCTAAAATTTTATTTTAATATTTTGAAAAAAAATTCATGGATTAGCCTATAACCATAAGCTGGAAGACTTGGCTTCCTCTACAGTATGTTGGTATCTATCAGTTCAAAATTTTCTTTCTCTCGCAGATCTACAAACTTCCATCTGCTGGAAGCTCCCATGACCAATAATACTCACCCAACCAATGGTGGATTGTCCAACTACTATTGGATGGAGAAAATATTCCTACTATGAATCGGCCAAATCACTATCTATACTAAAGCCTCCACGCCTTCACTTCCTCCATGTGAACCACATTTCATAAATGTTTCATACTGGAATATCAATTTTGTTAACATGAGAAACCCAATAACACCATCGTTCTACACATAAAAAAACTAAATCAAAATATGACTTGGAGGGGGTAATTTATTCACTCCAACTCACACCAAAATACTCTCCTAAACATACAACAAGATGCCAATTTTCTGCCACAAAATACACACAAAATCTGAATATTCTACTCAACTCTATCTCTGATTTCTACTCACAAAACTCTTATATATCTCTATAAAAAATATGTGATAAATTTTGCATAATCTACTTCCTCATAATTCTGTAACAATGGCATACTCACTCACTGTCCAAGAAACTAACCAAATAGACTCAATACCTTCTTATATTTATCATTTTTCTATGTTGAGTATCTTAATAAATGCTACATGTTATGGATCACTCATCAATTTTATTCAAATGCTTCATATTTGGATGAGATAGGATTTTATACAAAATCAAGCCACTTGATTCACTATCCCTTTTATATCTTCAAACTTTATCAACTTCTAGAGGCCCCACGAAATTTTCTAAAAATATGCCAAAAAATTTCGACTAAGAACATCACCACAACACCAAAATTAGTTGATCAACGCAAGGAATGTTGAGAAAAACTCATGAAAAAACCTCAGTCACTACCTTATCACTATCATCCATGTGAATATGGCTACAAACACTCCCTTGAGCATGTCTCCATGTGAATATATCTTTTCAGTCGCTCCCTTGACTCAGCATTCATGCGACAAGGGATAAGGATGGTGAAAACTCAATCAACTCAATTCAAAAACCGCTCAAATTTTTTCCAGAGCTTGGAAAGCCTATGTAGGTAATATATAAGTCTCTGAAACCTCTATAACACTTCACCAAGTCATTGCAATATCACCACATCATCACTAGTCAAACTAGGTTGACTAGGATGCAAACCAATAACCAAACTAAACATATGAGCCATCAAACTGATGCACAAACACTCTGCCATAAATATGCAATTCCAGAACATGTTATACATCCTCCAACACCTAGAAAAACATATCAGGCATCGATAAACACATGTATATAATCTCCAATACCAAATTATAACATCATCAACATGTAGACCTAATCCGGTACATGGAGACCAAGGAGACCTAATCATCAAGGCTCCTCAACTTTAAACTATGTAAGAGCTATCAAAATATGTATTCAGAACCATGATCATGAATACCATCATCATGGGAAGGCCAAAAATCTAGTGTAAAAAACCATCATCCATCCTCCAATCCAGTGCAACAAAGCACCATCCAACAAGTCACACCTCCATGATAGTAAACATATCAAGGATCATCTACATATCATCCATACGAAAACCACCTGTAACCTCTCATACATGTGCATAGAAAACTAATATCCAACCCAATTAAATAGGTTTACATCAATGACAACCAACCATGCATCCACAAAACTGTAACACACATCAATGCTAACAATCCCCCCCTTTGGCATTAATGTCAACCCCCCAGCTAAAATAATCATTTGATCCTCATCCTCACATTCTCCCCATTTTACAACAATGAAAAAGGGATAAACATGTCAAGGATGAATTTTATATACCTGCATGCAAAGGGGATCCATGAAAAAAAACATAACTCCACTCAATACATATGCAGGGGATGAAAAATGGAGTGCAAGACTGAAATACAACACCCCCCTGGAAATTATGTGCACTAATACTCCCCCTGGACATAAGCTGATCCGAATGGAAAATGGCATCAACCCATGGTATTCATCTACCCATGTTATCCATCCACCCATGGAATTTACCTATGGTATTGTAAGTGGCGGACAATCTCTCCGTTTTCAAACTAAGGCTTGTTATTTATAGCCGTTTTTTAGTTACAATACCATGTGTAGATATCATAGGCCAATACCATGAGTAGATACCACTTACAATACCATGGGTAAATCCCATGTGTGGATGAATACCATGGGTGGATACATACCATGGGTCACTTACAATACCATGGGTGAATAAATATCATGGGTGGATGAATACCATGGGTCTATTCCATTTACAATACCATGGGTAAATTCCATGGGTGGATGGTAACATGGGTAGATGAATACCATGGGTTGATGTCATTTTCCATTCAGATCATAAGCTATGTCCAATAATCAACACAATAGAGAAAAAATATACATATACTACCAGCAACAACAGTAAAATATCTCACTCAGTAGTATCAAACACTGAAACACATGCTCTTTCCCATGAAGCAACGACAACATAATCCATGTCATGGTGAAAGCAACAAACCGTATCACCAAAACATAGCAACATCAACATAATGTGATCTACTATAAAAAACAAACCTCAAATCCATAATATCAGCATCAAACCTCCAAACAACTCTGAAACAAAAACATCATATACATCCTCTCCACAATGTATTCTCCAACAACAGAAAACACATATATCACCCAGCAAAGCAACATCTCTTTGTAGCAAGAAATCCATTATGACAGGCCATTATAGTATGACCAACCAAACTCAATTGAATAAAAACATCTCCATGGTTGAATGTAAACTGATGTGAAAGGTTTAAAATGCCTCCTTTCCATATGCAAGAGGCTACTGCACATGGAACAATGACTTTGTCCAAAAGATATGCAACAAAGTACATGACCTCGTAGGCTTATTACATGGATACAAGGTTGATAATACATAAATGTATAATGACATCAATAAGACCATATATGGTTGAATCATGACTGATGAGCTCCATCATTAGGTACAATTGGAGGGGTTAATTGTCACCTTTTAGCCTTATTAAGTCTCTTTTCCTCACATTTAATTATATTATGATATTATGCTACTAGTGTAGATGGTGATTAAGTCTTGTCATACTTCAAATTCCTAACATGATTTAAATGTAGGAAAATCATGAAGATATTTCACTTTTGATGAATATTTTGCAATTAAATCTTGGAGTAGACAACAAGGAGATATTCTAGGGGTATTTTCCACCTCCTTAAATCCTAAAAGAAGCCAAGGGATCCTCGAGATTCCCTCTAACATCTCAAAATCAAAGGCAACCAAGAAAACTCAAGATCAAGTGCACCAAAGATCCACTTCACTTGCAGTCAAAGTGGACACATTTTTATGGAGTTGTTGGTAGCTACCCTCTAGGTTAAAAAGGGTTGAGAAAGAGCTCATTAGGATTTGAACTTTGGAGGATGCTAATAGGCTCTTAGCTCTTGTAATAGGTTTTTTAGAATTTCATGATTATGTAATGAGACTATTTTTTGCAATAAGATGAGTATTCATATTGTGGTTCACTGATTTAGTTTCAGAGGGCTAGGATTGTGGGTTAGGGCCCAATCCATTGGCCTGAGTCTCTCTTTTGTATTCATTATTTACTTTTATGTCATTGTAGCTAGTATGCTTTATGGGTTTTTAGTTAGTTTTCTTACATTTCAATTCATTGTTTTTAGTTTTCTTCCATTTGTATTTGATGTAGATTAAGCTTGATTACATGTTGGTAGAATATTTTATAAACTCAGAAAGTTGGGTGTCAAGCCTCCCTCTCTCATCTCTTTCATTGGAGCTTGAGGAGGGAAGACCTTCTCCATAGGCCAAATTTTCTCTTTAGTTTATGATTTCTTAGACATAGTAGTTATATTGTTTTAGTGTCATTAACATGTCTAGAATGTTGATTTAGAGTTCTTTTTGTAGGCTAAAGTAGGTTTTATTTCCAAATTAAACTCATTTTTTCCATTTCCTTCATCATGAATTTGTCAATATTTGTTGCATGAACAGTTAGTTTTCTTGTAGGTTAAAGTAGCATAGCAAAGGAGTACTTCACTAGCACCCTCAGCTTCATTTCTCACCCTTCATCAACCTTTTTTTCATCAATTCACCATCAGCCATGTTTTAAGATTTTTCACCTTCACACCATAGGAAAACCATAGAGGTGAAAGACGGGATTCTCAAGAGGTTCTGAGCTTGGCCAAGGGATTTGCCACCTTCCACCCACCCAAACACACGTTCACTACACCTTCCATACACTTTTCTCCACCATTTTTGGCCTCAAATTACCCTCAGACTGTTTCCTGTAGCAATTCAGGACTTTCCTGTAGCACTACAAGAAACCTATAGTAGCACTTGCAGCAGCACTAGTGGGCCCCTCCTTAAGCCCAAATACTACCATCCACCTAATCCAGACCTACCAAACCCACCCAAACACCTTCATCCTTGCACTCATGAGTTCAAGCCCTTCATAAACCACCTTAGCGCTTTCTCCTCCTAGCTGAAAAATAATGCATTTACAAGCATAGTTAGGCCATTATTATATGCATAAGTAAAAGAATTATAGTTAGAACATGAAGTAGAAAAATTTTGTTTATCCATTTTTCCTAGAAGTGTGTGCTTAGGTTAGTATTCTTTATGTAATTTCAATTCAACAATTTATTTCATGAAAGATACCTAGTTTTCTTTCATTTCTTGCCATTGCTTAATTTGTAGATTTATTTCAATGTAGAGTAGCTAGATGTAATTTCTTGCTGTAGAATAGTTATTTTCTTGCTGATAGAGTAATGGATTTGAATCATTTGTAGCCCTAGATCTAAATTTATAAGTGTGACAGACTTCATTCAGAAACACTAGAAATAGCACCCTTTTGTAGAGCTCAGAAGAGGATGACATGAGTAGAATGCATATGATGTTTATATAGCATTGTCACCTCCATTTTTTTGCAAACCCTGGGCTGATAAAGTAAAGTAGAGTAGCCTCTGGGAGTTGAAACATTCTTGGTGCAATACCTAGGCTTGCCACTTTTTGGCGCCGTTTTTAGGGAGGTGTCTAGTAGATGCTCTTATTTTGTTTTAGCATTATTTTCTGCTTTAATTTTACATGTTCTTTCAAAAGTATTGAAAAATACAAAAAAATATGATTTTCATGCCTCGTAGGAGTAGGGATACTCAAGGAAATTTTTTACCCAAAACCACCACATCACCACAAAGTCACCCTTCACTCTTCTTCAGTGACTGTGAGGTTGAACACACCATAGGTGAGCCTTTTGAAAATTTTGAAGAATGTATTAGGGAAGAAGAAGATCTTGTTTCACCAGAGGAACCTACTTCACCTATTCAAACCATGTCTGAAACTGAAACTCAGGGATCCTTTCTCATTAGAGAGGAAGATCAGAAAACTAAAATGAAAGACATCGACCCCTCAACACTTCCAAATTTCCATTGAATTACCTATGAGAACCTTGACATATTCATGTTTGAATTTTATATTGTCTGTAGGACCTATGACTATGCCTCAGATGATCAAAAGATGAAGCTATTCCCATATACCCTTAAGGATGCATCCTTGTGCTGGTTCATGTGTCTACCTGGGAGAAACATCACTACCTATGCACATATGCAAGAGGACTTCAACAACAAGTACAAGGACTACTGTAGGTCCAAGGAAACTAAAGATGAAATATTCAGGATGATTCTAGGGCCTGACGAATCCCTAGAGGACTATGAAGAGAGGTTCCAGTTAAACTATAAGAGAGCCAATTGTACCCTTGATCCTAGATCACTTAAACTAGTACTTCTATGAGGGATCAGGGAGGAGGTGATAGAAACCCTCAATATGTTATCAGGAGGAGATATCTACCAACTTCCTTATGAGAAAATCAGAACTATCTTTTGGATCCATTCTAGGGTAGATAGGAAGAAAGTCAGAGCTAGCAAAAGTACAACCAACACCCCTTCGTCTTCCACCTCCACCAAGCATGAGATTGGAAATATGTTGGAAGACTTCAAGAGTTACATGTTTCAAACATTTTCCTTGCAAATGGACACAATGCAAATCAAGAGGAAGCAAGAGGAATCATTAAGATCCTTCGCTATATTCTACCCTAGATGTACTATAAAAAACCATAGAAATGAATGCCCATTAAATTTCATAGATTTTTTCTTAGTCTTTGAGGAGAATCATGCCACAGAAAAGTGTCCCTCCTTACTTGGACTCAAAGTTGTATATCAAGGTGGGGAAGTAGGACTAGAGCAACTATGTTTCATCAACCAGAGAAGGCCTCAAGGCCCTCGGTCATATCAGCAGGGTATGAAAGGTGCACCTTATTCATACTATCACAAAAATCAAAATGAACCTATGAAATATTGGTACACCCCCATTCTTGCATTTTTTCCTACACCTCCTACTTGGCCTTACAACTCTCCATATCATCCTCAGCCTCTTAACGAACCCTTTTAGGAGTATGTTCCTCAACAACCTTAGTGTAACAACCCATCCCAAGGGTGGAGGTCTCAACATAATCAACCATCTTCTCTAATGCCTCCACCCCAACCTCAACCTCAACTTACTCATGTTTCTCCACCCAAGCTACCTCAGATGCCTACATATCCCAATCCGAACCCGAACAATAGAATAGCACACCAGGTTTAAAATGGAGAGACATTCTATCCATCTTATGTTGTGGATATACAGGATCATTAGGGGAATTTTGAGGTTTAAAATGGGCCTCCTAATGAAATCATAAATTAATAGTGAAAATAATAAAATAAGATTTCATTACATCATCAAATTTTAGAGGGAACAAAGAAAAAACTACTTTTTCAACTCATATGTTCAGCTTATCTCCCAATGTTTTTATCAAATTTCGAATGGGAGTACTCATTGGATGCAGAATTTAATTCCTCATCCAAGGAGTACCCATGTTGCATACGTTCAATGGGTCCTGCTATACAAAAAATGAAAAATACATGAAAAACATGATTTTAATCACGTTTTTTTAGGCATTTGTCATATTTCGTATAGTAGGGTCCATCGAAAGTATGCAACATGGGTACTCCTTAGATGAGGAATTAATTTTTTCATCATGTTATCACTCTAGTAATTCCCAAGTTGTGAAATTTTGATTTAAAGTTTAAAAACACTAGAGGTAACCACAAACCTACTTTTAAACTCTAGGATCTAGCCTTCCTAGGGTTCAGAGAGGGCTCTCTCTGTAAAATTTAACTTTGTTTTGATTATAAAATATTAGGCTAGTTATGATCGTGCAATTTGGTTTTGATTTGGTTTGGTTTGGTGGGAAAAATAACTTAATAAGAAGGATAGTGGGAAATCTGATTGTCCATTGGGCTAAGGAGTCAAAATTCAAGTAGATAGAACTAGGATCAAGGTCAAAAAGTCAAATGTTTTCAGGGCAAGATAGATAAGCCTTTGGAGATCTTGGAAGGTTGTTTGGTGAAGTGGTATGATCGGGATAAAGAGAAATGAAGGGTTCTTTGATCCAGAAAATGGAAGTAGTAGGTAGAGGTCAAATGAAAGAGGGAGAAATTAAGGTTTCGCTACTCTACAAATCAGAAGAAAACATAGAAATGATAAACAAAAAAGACATGGTGCTTTTAACAAATACTGAAATAATACTCCTGAATTATCATTCAAATTTGGAACACATATATGGATGCATGAAACAAAGAAGATAAACAATGAAAGGTAGAAAATACTTCACTTTAATAGCTCATCACATGAATCTTGAAATATGATTCTAGTTGATTTGATCTAGTTTGCTACTCGAAATTTGCAACAAAAAAGCCTTCAAGTCCAACAAAAATGACTATGGAAATCTTCAGCAATTTATTCCACACTAATACTTCTAAAGATGAAGTATTTATAAAAAAATTGTTTACAAAATATCCTATAATGCTTCTTGGAATTATCTAAGGAAAATAGAAATATATTTACAAAAAAATAGAGACATCTGCTTAACAAATCAGCAAGCTATCCTATTTATCCAAATAAAATAGAAATTGTTTGTGGATTAGGAGCAGCCGGTTGCCTTGGTGTCCTCTTTGCTAGCTCAGATACTTCAAATCTGTTTTGAAATATGATATTCTTTATATTTTACTCTTTTAATAATGTTTATCTTTATCCTCTGATACTCTTTGACTCAGATACTCTTTAACCTCTGTAAAACTACTTTACTGTTGTAATAAATTCTGCTTTGGATGTAAAAATCAGCGAATTGTTTTCTTCCTTTTATTTGATTTTTAAATTTCATAGTAAATCAGTAAGTTATTTCCAAGCTTCCTCATTTTGAATTTGAATCTTTTTCAACCTCCTGAAATTTTTATCTGCCTCAGTATATCTGGCAAAAGTTGTTTTTATGTAATATCCCACTATGGGAACTGTCAGCAAGGCATGACTGGAAAATGCATTTTCTAGGAATGGCTGCTATAGGATTTGAAACAAGAAATTGGATCCCTTATATCTGAGTATCTAAGTCCTAAATACAAGAGTATATCAGAAAAAAATCATTCTAGATGGGGTAAACAGGCCTCCCACACCTAGTATGTCTTGATAAATGCCCCAATGAGGGGCTGTATCAATGTATAAACAAAAAAATGGATATTCAGAATAAAATAAGATCATATGAAATTTTAAAAACATATAGCCATCATCACAAGCTACAACAGAAAAATGTACTTCATTTATGAGCCAAAAGTTGGGGAAAAACAACAATTTATGCCCTAAAAAGGTTAATTTTAGAGATGAGCGTAAAAATAAGGGAAATTGATGGTTTTATATCGTATCTTGTGTCATAAGAGACTTATATATCAAATTTCATCCCAAAAAAATGACTCTAGCTATGTTAAACAAATCTACCACTCCCGATATAGCTTAAAAATGCCCAATCCCCATGACTTCTGGTATGCAGAAATTAATGAAGCACAGGAAGCGTGATTTTCTGAAGGTGATGGATGTAATATGGTATATACTTCAGTAAATAAGATCTATATCATGTTTTATACAATTTACAATAGGTAAACAGAAGAATCACATGAAGAAAACCTCAAGATTGAGGTGTTGCAACAACAGGATGAGACTACAAAGATTGACAGCGTTATTTTATAGGCTAAAGTAGATGAATATTAGATTTCATATCTATAACATATCTGTGTACAAAAATGAGGATTTATATCAGATATGTACACTATATGAGCTCCTCTACAATTTCCCCTTGGGGTTTTGATCAAAACATGAAGGTACAGGAGTAGATATGAGATCTAGAATTACAAGTCTGTAGAAATATTCAGAAATTCTGCAGTAAATAAATACAGAAGTAAATCAGATCTGAAAAAAACATTTATTGGTTTCCCAATCCATGGATCACCACAGTGAAAGGGAGAATTCGATCACCAGAGATCTCTCCTCCAAATAGCAACTAAAACACCCTGCAACTTTCCTCTTGCAGATAACGTAGTATGGAAGGGAAAAATACGTTTTTAGCTTTAGTAGTGATTAGGACTAATACCTTGATCTTAAAATGCATCCCTATTGATCCAATGCACTCTTCCAGGAAGTTAAAAGACACACTCACTGAGAAGAGGCACTAGATTTTCCTAGATCTGAATAGATCTATCTTCCACTACTGTAGCTTACAAAAATAATCAAACCCTCAACAGGATCTGAATTGTGGTTGGAAGATGAATCTTGGCCCAAGCCTGATAGTGGATAAGATAGAACAAGTCTCCTCCAAGAACTACTCAAGAAAGGAGGTGGGATTCCTGACCAGGAACACCCAAGTGCTAAACAACACTATTCTCAGCTAAACAACTAGAGAATGAGGTTTTTCTAAACAGAAAATACCTTCAACAATATCAAATGATCAACCCCTCTCTTAGTGTCCTCATCCTTCTTTTATAATGTGGGAGCCTTGCCCTACCCTAAACCATATTGATGAATTAGCCACATTCACATGAGTGGCTTCCAATATGGACTGCACTATGCCTTTTGGAGATACATTTCACATAGATAGCGCTGTTGATTTGGTCATGTTAACCTAGTCAATCGTTCCAGCCTCGTTCACACTTAAGTGTGTTTATGAAAGTAGCTCATATTTATCTTGTTTCACATTAAGCATTGATTTATTTTGATGTTTAGGAGTCATTATTGGTCCTCCTTTACAATTTTATTCATAAGCATGAAAAACAAAGAAAAATTGAATATTCCTATTAGCTTGGGCTAATTAGGAATGTTACAGTCCTCCCCCTTCAAAATGTTGCTTGTCCTCAAGAAACTGCGAGGTAGATTAAAATTTCTTCCTCCCTCTTCTTGTGGCCTCATCAATGGATCCCACCGTGGCTAAAAATGATAGGCAATGAATCTGTCCTCCAATGACTCCTTCCATGTGTACTATAGCAAAGTGTACATCATGAAGAAATGGAAGGTACAAGTGGTGATCTCCTTGTTTCTCAACGGCCTCCTCAAGGTAGGAGTGATGAAAACATGGGAAGTCTTGTTCCCAATGAGTGACTCCCTCACCCATGCAATCATCCAAATGAAATGAGCCATTTTAGGTAGCTCATCAAAGAAAAATTCAACCCTGGATCTATGCAATCTGTTGGGGCTGAATGGAGAGTTTAGATTTTCCCATCCAAGTAGTTTCTCTCTCCATTTATGATAAGTGCGGGGTTTTTTATGTCTTTGGGTTGAAACAATATGGCCTCCAAGTATGGCCCAAGCTTCCCCATCACATAGTTCAGCCATGAAGTGCCTCCTCCAAGCACTCAAGTTCTCCAAATGGCTTACTCCATATGAAGAAAATATTTGAGATGTGGCAATCATGGTTTTCCCATTGCTCCCCCTCAAACATACAGCATGAATAGTAGGGAGAATCATACTCTCAATGGGCATCTGTATCACATATCCCACTCTCCAAATAAATCTTCCCATGAACATAGAAACATCAGCAATATATGGAAGCAAAAACAATTGAAAACAAGCTATCACATGAAAACCGGAGAGTGAATCATAGTTCCACTCATGGAACCAGTGCAGTGCATCCTTTGCCTGCCTTAAAAGAAGAAATAACAAGTGCTTTACCAGCCACTTATTTTCTACCACAATCATCTCATAAGATGGAAACATGAAGTTACAATATGGTGTCAATGGTGCACACCAAGAATCATGTGGCTTCCCCCACAAATCACCAATGAGATAGCCAATCTCAATGCTACAAAAGGCTGCAAGTACATTATTATACAATATGCAAGAAGGAACAACTCTTCTTGATACATCATGCTGCTCAAACAAGGAAAATAAGTACAATACAAAATGTGAAATTATAACTCCTCCATCATGTACTTGAGATCTTGAGCTGAAATGGCTCAACTGGAATTTCTCCCTCACCTCCAATGAGTAGGGAAGTGGCTATGACCTCCTCTCCATTACCATCCGGGCTATGCATCTCTCCATATGCTAAAATATGTCATTTTGTCTGCCCTCCCAAGTGAACTCCTCCATCAAATGGAAATATGCATCAAAGTGCATAGAAGAGAAGTCCTCATGTGCTGCATGTAGCAGCTTCTCATTGAGACTAGAAGATCTAGCCAAGAAGATCCTGCCATAGGAATAGATGACCATATCATCCACCATGCTTCTATCACCTCCATCCGGGTCATCGAAAATCATGCATGCACCAATATCCTTGGAGTAATCTATCAAAAGTTGAGACCTCTAATAGGGATCAATCCTCCTAAGAGACAGCGCTGGTGATCTAGCATATGAAGCTCTCCTCATGTTGTTGCCTGCTACTTTGACATCCCTAATGCCAAATTCATCCTCCAAACTCCTCACCTCCCTGGAATCCAAGAATGGTGAGCCAAGAGGCAAGATGTATCTCACCAATTCTAGATCTGGTGGCCTCCCAGGTGGAATTCCTCCATGGATTGAGACATCAAAGTCTGAAGTGGACTGCATGTATGAGTGGGCTGATTTGTCCCTCTCTTCTCTGCGCAGTGCAGTCTCCTTCCCTTGTGTAGAATTCTTCTGAAATATATAAGGGTTAATTCTCATCATCCTTTGATGTTGATCCTTCTCCTCTTCTTCCATGTGTGAGAATGCCTCATCCTTAATGAGAGACCCTTGATCTCGGTCATCCCTTGAAGAAAAGGACTCCATGTCTTCAAAAATAGAAGAAGGCTCTTCAAGAAATGGGGATATTTCCCTTGGCAAGCTATCCTGCATGTTTTTATTCCCTTTAAAATCATGGAGTTGATTTGGTTCAATAGGTCTCTCCAACTCATGAAAAGTGTTTGAGTCTTTGCTTTTAACAAATGATGTTTCAAAATGTTCTTTATCAAATCTCCTCATCAATCCTTTAGTGAACTCAACATAAGTTTCTACATTTGCATGAAAAAATGAAGTAGAATCATTAAACCACAAATCATGGGCCATACCTTTGAGGTGCATTGCTGCTACTCTGATGGATTCCTTCTCTGAAACTTGGTGTAGCTGAAAATAGGAATCTAGCTCTTCTACCCAGGATTTTGCTGTGCACCCTTCTGATCCATCAAAGTGAGATAGGAAGATTCTACCTCTCTTGCTTCTTTTGTGGCTGCTGGATCTTGCCTCCTTGAGTTTGCAAAACCCTTAGAAGTCTAAGTGCTCTCTGAATCTCCATGATTTAGATTCATACTCCTGAAGATAGTCACTCAAGGTATCCTCCCTTGGTGCATCTTCTTCCTCCATCCTTATTCCAGTCAATGTGGGTAGACTGTGCTGTGGATTTGCATGTGTGGCTGAATGCCCACACCCATCATGTGAATAGCTAGGGCTTGTTTCAAACCCTTCTAGAAATCGTCTACACTCCTCCCCTTCCATATCCTTGAGATATTATTTAATACCTTCCAAGGTTTGGAAAAGAAGCAGGGAGACCTCCTCTTCCGTCATTCCTCCTTTTCCACTTTCTTTCAACAAGAAATTAGGCATGTTACAACATTGTAGATCAGATTGTGTGGCTGAATGCTCACACACAACTGAGGCTTTCTTCATGGGAAGAACTCCTTGATGGATTTTCATGTCTTCCCCTCCTCATTCCCCTGATTTCTTCCTTCAATTCATGCATGGCTTGAGAGAGAGTGTTAGAAAACTCTTCCCTTCCAATCCTTCCAAGTAAAGGGGTTTCACCCTTCTTCTCTTTGTCCTCTATGTAATATTTCTTCTATATTCTTCTTTGGTACCTTTTTTCCATGATAGTGAGAGGTCCCTTATCTTCTAGAGACATATTTGATATGCAAGAAAATTACAGGTTGTGCCAAGAAATATGCTCTAATACCACTGTAATATCCCAAAATGGGAACTATCAGCAAGGCATGACTGTAAAATGAATTTTCCAGGAATGGCTGCTATAGGATTTGAAATTAGCACTTGGATCCCTTATATATGATTATATAATTCCTAAATCCAAGAGGATATCAAAAACAAATCCTTCTATATGGGGAAAACATGCCTCCCACACCTAGTATGTCTTGGTAAATGCCCCAATGAGGGACTGTAGCAATGTATAAAAAAAAAATGGATATGAAGCATAAAATAAGCTCATAGGACATGCTAAAAACACATAGCCATCATTCCAAGCTACAGCAGCAAACTGTACTTCATTTATGAGCCAAAATTTGGGGAAAAGCAACAATTTATGCCCTAAAAAGGTTAATTTCAAAGATGAGCGTAAAAATAAGGGCAAGTGATGATTGTATCTCGTATCTTGGTTCATAAGAGACTTACATATCAAATTTAAGCCCAAAAAAATGACTCTAGCTATGTTAAACAGATCTACCACTCCCAATATAGCTTAAAAATGCTCAATCCCCATGACTTGTGGTATGAAAAAATTACTGAAGCACAGGCAACGTGATTTTATAAAGGTGATGGATGCAATATGGTATATACTTTATTAAATCAGATCTATAGCATGGTTTATACTATTTACAATAGGTAAAGAGAAGAATCACATGAAGAAAACCTCAAGATTGAGGTGTTGCAACAACAAGATGAGACTGCAAAGCTTGACAGTGTTATTTTATAGGCTGAAGCAGTTGAATATTACATTTCAGATCTAGAACAGATATGTGTACAAAAATATGGATCTATATCAGATCTGTACACTAGATGAGTTCCTCTACAATTTCCCCTTGGGGTTTTGATCAAAACATGAAGGTACAGGAGTAGATCTGAGATCTGGAATTACAAGTCTGCAACAATATTTAGAAATTCTGCAGTAAATAAATACAGAAGTAAATTATATCTGAAATAAACATGGATTGGTTTTCCAATTCATGGATCACCACAGTGAAAGGGAGAATCCAATCACTGAAGATCTCTCCTCCAAATAGCAGTCAAAACACCCTGCAACTTTCCTCTTGCAGATAATGTAGTATGGAAGGGAAAACTATGATGTTAGCTTCAGTAGTGATTAGGTCTGATGCCTTGATCTGAAAATGCAGCCCTGATGATCCAATACACTCTTCCAGGACGTTAAATGACACACTCATTGAGAAGAGGCACTAGATTTTCCTAGATTTGAATAGATCTAGCTTCCACTGTTGCAGCTTACAAAAAAAATCAAACCCTCAATAGGATCTGAATTGTAGTTGGAAGATGAAGCTTGGCCAAATCCTGATAGTGGACAAGATAGAACAAGTCTCCTCCAAGAGATACTCAAGAAGGGAGGTGGGATTCCCGACCAAGAACACCCAAGTGCTAAACAACACTATTCTCAGCTAAATAGATAGAGAATGAGGTTTGTCTAAATAGAAAATACCTTCAGAAATATCAAATGATAAACCCCTCTCTTGTTGTCCACATCCTTCTTTTATAATGTGGGAGCCTTTCCCAACCCTAAACCATCTTGATGAATTAGCCTCATTCACATGAGTGGCTTCCAATATGGACTGCGCTGTGCCTTTTGGAGATACATTGCACCTAGACAACACTGTTGATTTGGTCCTATTGACCCAGACAATTGTTCCAGCCTCGTTCACACTTAAGTGTGTTTATGAAAGTAGCTGAGATTTAGCTTGTTTCACATTGAGCATTGATTTATTTTGATGTTTAGGAGTCATTATTGGTCCTCCTTTACAATTTTATTCATATGCATGAAAAACAAAACAGAATTGAATATTCCTATTAGCTTGGGCTAATTAGGAATATTACATTTTATGACAAACAAATGTCTTATTTAATGCTGCAGATAGAATAATTCTTTAAAACTTCTGAGTAATACCTTCCCTATTGGAGTGCCTTGTCCACTTGTCTTTTCAACTTTCTCTTTTGCATACTCTCTGATTTTCTTATTATAATCTTCATGTGGCATGAGCTTGTCCTTAATGACCAGAATGTTAGGCAAACTTCTTTGCCTCAAATTTTCAAATTCAACCATAAAATTGGTTATGGTTATATTCATACTTTCACATTTTTCTTCAAGCTGTTTCATTAGATTTTCTTTAAGATGACTTTCCTTATTTCTAGGATTTTCTATGTCCTATCAGTGATTTTAATTCTTCCAACTCCTGCCTTTTTCTGTTGTTGAGAAACTTGATTAATTCTATGGCTTGCTCAGGTTTAGTACCTAGCTCATCTTTGGTTTTCTAAATTTATGCTAGTGTTGTCTTTAGTAAACCTCTCTGTTCAAAGATTACCTGAATTGAGGGCCACACATCATTGATTACTTCAATGATTTTTTTCCATAAATGGTTTTTTACATATGATATTGGCTACTTTTGATCCGGATTTTATGTAGGAACACAACAAAATAAACATATAGCCATAGATATAGAGAAGCAGCACAAATAATGCTTCATTTTATTACAATCAAATGACTGAAATAAAATAGCTAGGGCGCTGGTAGTGTATCTCTGAGAAGAGATGTGGTGGCTACAGGCCTCTTAACTATGTTACATAACTGCAAGTTCTTTACACACATGATGTAAATAAACAGTGAGGGTGCTGGTAGGCTTATCTATGAGAAGAGATGTGGTGGCTACAGGCCTCTAGACTGTGTTACAAAACAACTGATTGAAACATGCTTATAGGAATAATAGAAATGAGTGGGCGAGGGCATTGGTAGCATATCTCTGAGAAGAGATGTGATTGCTATAGACCTCTCCACTGTGTTACATTGAGGCTCCAAAGCCTATTCTAGACATAATGAAAATAAATGAGCTAGGGTACTGGTAGCGTATCCCTAAGAAGATATGTATCAGCTACCAGCCCCTAAACTGTGTTATAATGAGGCTCGAAGGCCTATTTATTGTTGAGAAACAATGTAAAATTCGAAACTTCCAAAAACTTAATCCTCGGAGATGAAGCGCCAAAATTGGTGTTTCAACTTCCCGGGGATGTAACTTTGGCATCCGATCTCCGTTTGACATGCTCAATAGCTCGTTACAAATATCTATCCAAGGAATACAAATTTTGAGTGAGAAACATCAATCTAGTACCCATGTTGCTCCCTATTTTCCCAAAAAACGTCATTTAGGGCCTCAAAACGGCTCCAGAAGTTTAGGACCCGAAAAAACTGCTAAAAATAGTAAGTTGTGCTAAAACTTAAAAATTGAAAGAACTGATGGTGGGGGTTCAAATGGAATCGGTGGGTGGCCACCAATATCCACCTGGATCATTAAGTCCCCAAATGGCTCCAGGTGTGCAGGGCTCGAAAACCTGCTAAAAATAGTAATTTGTGTTGAAGCTAAAAAACTAAAAGAATTGATGCTATGGGTCCAAATGGAATAGGTGGGTGGCCATTGATATCCACCTGGATCACCTTTAGGGTCAAATCATTTTGAATTTTCTTCAGTTCTTCATTTAATCTATTAGCTCTTTGCTCATGAGTTTTAGCATTTATTTGGGCTGAATTCTTTGTATCCTCAAGGTTATCAATCATCTTTTTCAATCTGTTAATCTCACTTGTCTGAAGTGACATTTCTTCTATGGCTTTTACTAGTTTAGTGGATTCATCTGTAGGTTGATTTGCTATAGTAGATGACTCTATAGCTGAATTTTTAGATGATGTCACTGGCACTGCAGTAGCCAGTGGTTCTCTGGGTGCCAACTCTTCTTCTAGAGTTGAAGGCACAACAGTAGTAACCATAGGAATTACTGAAGGGAATTTCTATTCTTTTGTAGTTTCCCTTTCATGGACAAGCTTTTCCATTTGAATTTACATTTATTTGATCTGTCTTGTTAACTGAAAAATTAAGTTCATCATGTCATCCTTTTGAGTTTGTTCTTGTATTATTTCTTTGGCTTGAGGATGTTCAGTTGATGGCAGTTTAAGTTGTTTCCTCAATGCTGCAATGTCTTCATTCTTTTTATTCACTAATTGTTCTGCTGCTTTAACATTTGCAGGATCATATCCTACTTGGAGAACTAACTCTGCTAATCCTTAGGTCTTTAGCATATAATGAGTCTTTGTGAACCTTCATTTGATCTTTCATGTTTATGATTGTGTTCTGAAGTTTTTGAACACTCATAGCCTTGGTTGTAATGGTAGAATACAACATCTCTGAACTCTGTCTATGAAATTCTATTTGATCAAGTGCATGAATTTTTTCTGTTTGTACTTCTAGATCAACCTTTTTGTAGTCTGCAACTATCTTTGGAGTCTTCACTATAGGTTGTAACACTGAAATGATCAACTTTTTATTTGAGTAGTCTAAGGCAGATAAGAGTTTTTTTTGAATACTTGGTTTTTACTTCAAATATTGAGAGTAAATCTCATTTTTGATCTCTTCATTATTTGTTTTAATCTGTTTATACTTTTCCTTGATATCAAGATCCTTTTCCTCTGATCTTTGTGAGGATGATGCTTCTAAAATCTGTTGTTTATCTATCATCTGTGCATTTGAATTATCAATATGTTCTTCATTCAAATTCTCTGTAATTGTCTCATTTGTATTGACTGTGGTAGCATCTGTATTTGTTTCTAGGACATCTGTGTCTTCAACCTCAATAGTTACTTTCTCTTTACCCACTAGATTTTTTAGGTTTTTTATTATATCTTAACTTGAACGTATTCTCAGTAGTGGTTTCAGCAATTTATGTTCCTTCTTCTCTGACCCTTTTAGTGGCTTTCTCTGATTGATTTGTAGTTTTTAAGGTGTGAATAGTATCATCCTGCTTCACTGCATCTACCAAAGTGTTTTCTACCCACTCAGTTTGATTGACATACTTCTCAATCTTTGGTTTTTTCTCATGAATGTAGGGTGTTAGTTTTCACTTAACCCTCATTTTACTCAGTATTCCTTGTGGATCATAGTTCCAGGAGAAAATCTCTTCAAATATGTACTCTAGTAACTGTTTGGCTGCTTCTGTCTCTACATCTCTGTGATTACAAGTAAATGACCCCACCTAATTCTTTAGCTTGAATTTTGTTTTCTTTTTAGCTACTAAGAAATTGACGGAATCATAATTTAAGATTTTCCTGATATATTCCAAGACAAAAACCCTCATTGGTACAAATTTAGGTAGTTTGTAGGGTAGAATATTAGAGCCAAAAACTCTGATTTCTGTGTGTTTCTCATACAAATACCAATCTCTAGTTCTTGTATGTTCAGATAGCTATAGAATTTTCTTCATTTCATCATTGATACTTGGTTGTTCAGTGTTGGTCAACATATTGATCAATGGATGGAAAAAGACATCTGTAAACTCTGAAAAAGTGAACTCTGAACACTTTTTTGATTAAAGAAGTCCAAAAGATGATTGAAAGTGGTTTTATTCTATATCAAGCTTCTGGAGAGTTATAGGGAACTTATCTGCTTGAAAATACAAGAACATATGGAAGAGAAAAGGTGTGTATCTAAACACTCCTTAAGTTAGCAAGTTGATCAGTTGATCAAGTCTATTGTCAGCAATATACTCAGCATAATTGAAAATTACAGAGGGAGGTTGTCATGGTGCAAAAGTAGATAGGAAACCTAAGATGGACTCATCAATATGCTCATCTGTAAAGTATCCTAGGATAAATGATAGCATGGAAATGACATGTCTAGACCCCTATGGAAATTTTGAAGTAGAATATGGAGGATTGATTTGAGGAATTTCAACACATAAAGGCATAAAGACTTGGAAAATCTGAAATCTTTTGGGAAAATCAAGGCCAATGTACAACTTAGTAAGTGCTTCTATTGACAGAGGAATTGCTTTATAATTTTTTTTGAGTTGTAACATCTCGTTTATGGATGCAGCAGTCATTGTAAACAGTACCTCTTTGTTTGCATTCATCATTTCCCTATTTTTAGGTGAATAGTAACTCTGACACAACCTAATAACGTCTGGGCATTGATAAGTGACTGGAACAACATATTTGGGAAGGTTTGATTCCCAAATTTGGACTTCTTCAACCTGATCTAAAGACTTTTCATAGCTCCAACAGTGGAGATCTAACAAATTAAATTCAACAATAGGGTCTGCTATTTTGTAGTCCACATCTGCTAAAGTGATGTGCTCAATGTCTACAGCAGGAGGTTGTAGAGGATTTACAATGATGGTAGTCTTAGAGGACAAAGCTGAAGTAGATTTAGGAATTTTTAGGCTTTTAGGACTTCTGAAACTCTATTTTTATGCTTTCTAGTTTCTTATGTAAGATTAAATGGTTTACAGAATTATTTTTGACTCTGACAGAAGTTTTTGGATGAAAATAAGCAGAATATGGTTCTTTTCTTGGATTTTTCTTTCAATTTTTTGACTTTCAACTGTGTTACAGACTCTCACTGGTTATGAAATAAGAAACAGGGGTTTCTTAAGCTTTTTCAATGGATATTGGAGTAAAAAATGTTTGGAATAAAGCACAGAGGGTCAGGTTACCTGCAGAGGATTTTTGGGCTTTAATTGGAGTTTTATATAGTCCGTAAAACTAGAATAAACTCAATATTTTCCTTATAAAACCAAGCGCAGTATAAAACAAGGTTTTATAAAAATTTTGACAGGGTTTAGCTTGTTTTTTTGGACAATTTTAAAGGATTTCTTAGAGAGAATATCCTTATATAGGTTTCAAATGTCCTTCTTAAATTGATAACAGACTCGATTTCTTCGAAAAATACCTGTTTTACATAGGTATGGGTCTTTAAAATAGGTTCTAATGCTTTTGACAGGTCTGCGGTATCTTCTGGAGGCAATTTAGGACTTCCAACAATCTTCAATAGCAATAGGTAGGATTTTCACTGGTTCTGGGCATATAAACTATGCAAATGCTTCATTCTCCGAGTCGAGAGGGAGGATACAGTGGTTAAGTGTAAGAAAGGGATAAATGGTGCAATTTCGGGGTTTATTAGACATTTTAGGTTTAATCTGGTCTACAATAAATGGCATTCATGTCAGACAATGAGTGGTTTTCGAGCTTCAAAGGATAGAAACAACGAGTGTTAATAGCATGAGTTTAAGGTGGTAAGTGGTTTCAGTTGGATCGGATGCGATCCAATGAAAATAAGCCATGTGGAGGAGAGAGAAAAGGCTAAAACAACCTATTTTGTATGAAAATGAAAAATTTATAGTCACACAACTTAAATTGCGATATGGACTTTCCTTTGTCAGATTTGGGAACTTGATTACGAACGGTCACGATTTAATCTTGAAGTTGCTCGAGATTTTGGAGTGTGGTTCAAGGTTTATCAATGCGGTGGGATAGGTCTTTAAACCTTATAAATATAAATTTATAATGTTTAAAACTTTATATTATAGGATTGGCAGAGGGGTAATGTTATACGTTTTTAAATTAAAACATTTAACAAATGTTTCTATCAATAACACTAGCGCGAGTATTATTATATGGTAAATAAACCTTTTAACACGTGTTTTTAATACTGTAAGGGCGGGGTATTTTTGTATTTTAATATGTATATAACCTATGGGAATAAAGGGAAGGTTTTATTTTTGGCACATGGGATATATAACATAGGTTTAAACTTTAAATAAATGGGTTTTGGGGGTTATTTACTTATAAAGGATTTAATAATATATGGGAAGTGTATAATATAGGGATTTAATAATATAAGTTAGAAATTACTATGAAATGAAGGTCTAATGTATTAAAATACACAATTTAAAACTAAGTAAAGTGTAAGAATAGGCCATAAAGCATAGTTTTGTCCCATTTTTTTTTTTACACATGAACTTAGGATAAATGTAATTTGTAGGTTTTTGAGTGTTTCTGAATAAAGATAAAATTAATTATGTAGGATTTTTACTTTTACTAAGAAAAAAATTTGTTTTGCTTAGGAAAAGGGATCATAATCTTGGAAAAGGGGTGAATATGCTGATGAGATGGGTTTTATGTACGAAATCTAGTATTTTTAACCCATCAGTTATTGAGCCTTGGGGCCGGTCCCAATAGAAGTCAGAGAAATTCTTTGGGCCTCTTTCACTGAATGTTTAGAATACTAGATGATTGTGGGGAAGGGAAATTAGTAACTTCTTCCTGAGGATGTTTTATTACATGTCTTGCACAACCGCTCTCTACTTACCCATCATTATTTCTATCATTTTTTACTTCATTTTCATGGGTGCATTTAAGCTTGCAAACCTAAATTCATTTTTCTTTCAAAGCATAAAAACTATCTAAGTCTAACCTTATTTCATTTGAGGGCTCAGATTAAACTGTTGAGCTCCTCATTTATTCTCTAACTATATACTGATATGTCAAGTTGAAACTGTTTGAAATACTTTTATTCTTTATCTAAAACATGAAATTCAAAGCATGAAAAGTTAAGATTAAACTATTTAACTAATCATGGATTATGGCATTTATTTACAATCTGCACATAATCATTATTCTTGTAGTACAAGTAAATAGTAGTGGCATTTTGACTTTCTCACTTTCATGTCTTATTTTTATCTATTTTTCTTTTGGGGTTTATTCTTTTTCTAAGTCCTTTGATATTTCTTTTAGGACTTTACCCTCTTTTAATTTTTTTATTATTTTCAAAATATGGGAAAACAACTTGCAGAAAGAAAGGTATGTACATATTTACAAGACTATCAAAGTCAATTCAAAAATTATGAATCCTATTATCATAGGACCCTAACAGTGGCTCCAGATGGGGATGGAATTTCCTAGTGAAATGTCAAGAAATTTAAAACTAGTAGCCTTTGCATTTTGACTATGATTACCATCTAAGTATCTTCTGATCTCTGCAATTATTCGTACTGTATGATATTTTACCTCTCAAAGCTTAGGGCCTTCTCTCCGGGCTTCAAATTTGTTTGGAAAACATCCAATCATATCTAAATTCTTCAATGTATATATACAATTATCAAAGTAAATGAAACTAACTATTTGTTATCTCATAGGAGTAGTAGTCCTTCATTATTCTTCGATTTACTGGTCCATCAAGCATATTTGATCCATCCATTTCTTTTAGATAGAAAGCATTGTTACCTCTGTAATCATAAATCACATAAGGTCCTTTCCATAGAAAATAAAATTTTCTATGTTTACCTTTGTCTTCTCTTCTTGAATCCCATTTTAACACTTTGTCTCCAACGTAAAAATCATCTTCTTTAGTCCTTTTGTCAAAAAAAATCTTTATCTTATCCTGGATAACTTGAGACTTAATGTAAACCTCTTCCCTTGTTTCTTGCAAGTGAATGGTTTGATTTATCCTTCTTTGAATTTCATTTGGTTCAACTTGTAATTCTTGGTTAATATTCATTACTGGCACCCCTAAGGAAGATGGAAAAACAACATCGATTCCATAGACAAGTTGGTAAGGAGATGTACCAATGGATTTTTTGGTTCTATGTCTATCTGCCCATAAGGCATTGACTAACTTTTTGTTCCAAGTCTTTTTGTTATCATAAAGTAACTTTTTGATGATATTAACAAGGATCTTATTTGAAGATTCAACTAGAACATTACCTTGTGGGTAATATGCAGTAGAATGGCCTAGGGTAATGTGATATTTATGGAAAAAGTAAATCATATTTTTAGATTTGAATGCAGCTGCATTGTTAGTAATAATCTTTTGGGGACATCCAAATCTTGAAAGTATGTTTCTTTCTAAAAAGGAGATAATGACAGTATATGTGGCTTGCCTAGAGGGTATGGCTTCAATCCACTTGGTAAAATAGTCAATGGATGTCAGAATCCACTTGTGCTGGGCTAATGATGGGGGGTGAATTTCTCCAATGAAGTTAAGACCCCATTGTTGAAATGGAATTTTAGTTGATATGGGCTTTAAGGGCAGGGGTAATAGCTTTTTCTTACCCTCAAATATTTGAAACTTGTAATAGGAGGTCACATAACTTTTAACATTTGTAGATAAAGTAGGCCAATAAAAACCAACTCTCAGTATTTTGTCTGCAGTAGTCTTCCAGTATAGATGTCCCCCACAGTCACCTGCATGAAATTATTGTATTACTTTGTCAACTTCTTCTTTTAAAAAACAATTTAATAAAATCCCACTATGATCTTTCCAAAAAAGTACATTGTCTAATATACAAAATGTTTCTGCCTTAAGCTTGAAGAATCTAGCTTTTGTTCTTGATAATACAGGAGGAGCTTGTAAGTTTAGTGGTAAAAATATGATATATGCATACCATGGTGAGTCTGAAAAGGCTTCGCTGATCTCTGGAGTCGCTATATCTTCCTGATCATCTACTTGGGCAATAAAATTTATGTCTAGGGCATGAAAATTTGATTCATCCATGAGTGGGTTTTATCTCTATGTCATATTCTAAAAATTACGGCAATCCACTTACCTCTTCTACCATCAGGACCATCCTGAGTTAGAATGTCTTTTACTACTACATTTGGGACATAGGAAATGATGTGAGAATAGAGAATGTGTACTCTGAAATATTTAATATCCTTTACCAAAGCTAGGGCCTGTGTCTCCATGATATTGTATTTAAAAGTAACATCTCTAAGTGTTTTGCTAAAGAAAGCTATGGGTTGTTCATAACCTTGGTCTTTTTTCTACAGTAAAACTGCAGCAATGGTATGTTCTAAAGCAAATGAAAAAATGATGAAATCCTTTTTAAAGTTAGGACTTATAAGGACTAGGGTTTTGGTTAAGGCCTGTTTGATGGATTCAAATGATTGTTTGGCCTCAATAGTCCATTTAAGAACTGAATATTATTTAAGCATGTTGCTTAATTCTCTAATTATCTCAGCTAAATTGGAAATGAATCTTCTTAAAAAGTTAATTTTTCCTAGAAAATCTTGTAAATATTTTATGTTTCTTGGAGAACTAATGTTAAAAATCACTTCTATTCTTGCAGGATCTATTCTAATTAATTCCTTTGAAATTATGTATCCAAGTAATTGTCTTCTTCTAATCCAAATAAGGTTTTCTTAGGGTTTAAAGAGATGTCAAACTTTATGAATTTTATAAATACTTGTCTAAGATGATCCAAGTGTTCATAATCAGTCTTAGAAAATACAGTTATGTCATCTAAGTAAATCACTAAAAAATCATGAATTTCTTTTGCAAAGGTTATATCTAGCTATTTGAAAGGTAGCTCCTACATTCATTAAACCAAAAGGCATTTTTACATACATAAAAGTGCCCCAATGAGTAGTAAAAGTTGTTTTGGATTGATCCTGTCGTTGGACTAAAATCTGGTTGTATCTTGAAAATCCATCTAAAAGAGAAATCCTAGATGAACCAACTACCCTTTGTAAAATATGATCCATTTTTGGTAAAGGATAATTATAGTTTAAGGATACTTTGTTTAGATTCCTAAAGTCAACACATAATCTAATCTCTCTTGTCTTTTTTTTGGTTGGAACTAGGTTAGAAACCCAATCAGAATATCTGATTGGTGCAATTATTTGTGCATCATACATTATTTTTACCTATTTTTCTATTAAGGGCATCAAAACAGGATTGATTCTCCTTAACTTTTGTTTAAAGGGCTTTTGATATTATTTTATAGGGATTTTATGTTGAATTATGTTGGTGTCATAGGATTTTAGGTCCTCATAACTCCAAGCAAAAACATCTTGGAATTCCTTAAAAAGAGCAATATATTTTTCTTTTTCTTATTGAGGTAAGGCTCTGGAAAGTTTGATCATCTTGGGTTTTAACTCTGTGCCTATGTTGCATTCCTCAATGTCAGATCTAAGTGGCTCCATTTTGGGTTTTCTAGCAACATCATTTGAGTCAAATAAATCCTCTAAAGGAGTTAAACCTTGTGGTAAGAAATTATCTTTGAGTTTTAATATTTCAGATTCATCATCGATTATATCGTCAATTTCTACTCTCTCTAAATTATCTATATCTGATTGACTAAACTTAGTTGGCCTAGAAAATTTTACTTTATTTACATCTATATTATTCAAATCTATTTCACTATCTAAATCTTGATCTATGGTACAATCAGTGTCTATTTTACAGTTCTGAAATTCACCTTCATTATTCATAAAATGGTAAATTTGTTGGTCTTGTGAAAATTTTTGCTAATATTTGAGGTTATCTGGAATTATTGGTCTATGTTTTACCTTTGTAGTATATTTATGATTGGGCTGAAAAGGTAAATTACAAGTGTTAGTGTGAATCCTTTGTCGAAGTGTACGAAAAAATACCACTTTAGCTACGCATAACTAATAGCCCTAACATCAAATATGACTGCCAATATCTTCAGATCTGCCATTAGTTGACCAAGACAAGTGCTGCAAAAACCAGATCTATGCATAGAAAGACATTAAGTAGTAAAAAGAAGGGTTTGCTCCATATATCCAATAGACAAGACAAGAACAATTTTTGAAAGAATTTTTTGTATTAAGGGCACCTGGGAGGAAAACAAGAAGATGTTTCCAATTCTCCTCAATGGGATGGGTTCTTGGAAGTCCTCAGCACTTCGGATCTAGCATTTCTCTCTCCTGTTGGTGTAGAAAACCCAGACAAAGATAGAACTCAAAGGGAGCTCACACAGCAAATAATGGAAAATATGACAATGATAATGGCTCAAAGTCGGACCAAGAGTTTAGATCCAGAGTGATCTAATAGGCAACAAAAGGTGAAGAATGGTAGGAAAAACCCTCCTATTTATAACAAAATATTGGGTCATTCTAGATCTTGGTGCATGATTAAAATAATGTTAACCAAATCTAGATCCACCCTTTATGGAATATTTTATTATATTTGTTGGAGGGAAAAAGTATTTGACTTGGTTCAAATCCCTTTATTTGTTAATAATAAATAAATAAATGATTTATTTATCTTTTTAAGGAAGTGGTTGAAGGATAATTAAATAAATAATGATTTATTTAATTATTTGTGGGTGATTTGGTCATATTTAACAAGGAATATTATCTAAATAAGATTTAAATAATTAATCCTAGAAAATAATAAGATAAATAAAGGTTTATCTAATTAATTTCTTTGTTTTGGGTTAAACATGACTAGGAATAATAATTAAATTATGGTTTAATTAATTATTCCATGAGGAAAATCGAACAAATATAGGTTTGTTTAATATTTCCTTTTGGGGTTTCCTGTTTAGACCCTAAACAACCTAATAAATGTGGTTTATTAAGTTATTTATCATAGTGAAGGCAATTTTACTTAGGGTAAAATTGGTCTTACATGGTGTACTTGGGTCCATCTAATGATAATAGGTTAGATGACCAAAAAATGGTGTAACAGATTGCCCCCCAGCGTGCGAGTGTTAGGAGAAAATTGTATGACCGAAGTACATTGTAAGAACTCAATCACTAGACATCAAAAGGGAAGTCAGAGAGAGAAATGTGAGGTAGACTAATGTGCTGAAGAACTAGACCCTGAGGAGACGAGACTTACAGGTGCAACAAGTCTCTTTTTATGAGAGGGTACTTGTGCTAAAGGCGGCGGGGGAGGCATACCTATGCCCGCCGAGACAAAGTACAAAACAATAGTGTGTCCAGTAAATAAGAGACCGAACCATAAATTACAGCCGGCATAATCATGAGCCAGATAAAAATACAATGAGGAATCCCACATACATGCTGTGCCTGGGATAACAGCTAGGACTTATACAATAATATCTGAGTACATAAGATACAAATACAACCCAAATGCCCCCTGTAAATGGGGAAGGGCTCGCAAAATCTGACTGATACATGCAAATCAAAGAGGCGCTGCGAGTGGCTAAGGCCAACATCATCAAATATCTGGAGCTGCATCGAAGGATGCAAGGAGGAGGTCGTCCGGGCATGTGGGGGGCTACCTGCAGGGCCACCCCCTCATGAGGGCTGAGACATCTCACACACACCCGGGAATCACCAAGAGCTGCTGCTGCATCACTAAACCATCAAGTATACGGATCTCGATCATGCTGAAAGGAGCTGGAGTGGAGAAACAATCAAGTCAAAGGGAAATGAGAGATCCCTTTGCCTGATCCGAGGCACCGAACAAGAGTGGAAGCTGGAACCAAGGTACACTTCCCTCTAGACCTGTCTTCCGGAATGAAGGAGCTGATGTCGAAAGAAGGAGGTCCGCCATAGTTGAGGCAATGAGAGACCCTCAACTAAGGCACGAGAGAAAAGAGTAGAGCGACGGACAGACTGACACTAATGATGATAGTGAAGTGGAAAGGACTGAGTAGCTAATGGACGACTTCCCTTGCTAGAGCATAAAGGGCATGAATGACATGGCAGCGGCTGACACAACATCATCAGGGATGGGGGACAGTGGAACTGAAGGACATAGTGTGCGACACAAGAGAGAGACAAAGAAATGAAGGATGGAGGGCTATAGTGGGGTACAAAGGGACTCAGGATAGACTCCATGAATGCAATGATGACTCAACTTGGATGCCCTAAACAAGGGCAACTCGATGGTGCTGCCACACAGTAAAGTCCCAATGGGGGACCATGAAAACATGAGTACACGATGGTAACTCATGACGAAAATCAACATGAACAAAGACAAGTAAGGAGGCAAAATGGTTCCCTAAGTACAAGTGTCGTAAGTGAAGAAATGCGATTTTAAGGAGAGGTGAAGTGACCCTTCTTGGACAAAATGTGTCTTGGTGAAGTATCAAACCACAAAAAACTATCAGATACCCATTTTAGGGCTCGGTGAGAGCTTTCCAACGATGTAGAAGATTTGTCAAACGGGGCTACGGTATGGTCGCAGCAGGCGAAAGAAGAAACAAGGGTTCTTCTTTTAATAAGGCAGTTTTCCTTCCAAATTCACTCATTTTCTAGTGTTGCTGTGGTGAATGTAGAGAGAAGAGAAGGCCCTAAATCTTGCGGCGAGCGTAGCAGACAAACCGACCATTGGAATCGAGATCCGTCAGTGGCAGGTAAGAGGCCTAACCTTACTCTTTCATTTTGATGGATTGAAAGTTCGATTAGGGCCCGAGAATCGCGAGAATAGCTCCCCTTGCATCTTTTCAGGTGGGTCGCACTTTTTGGGCCAAAATCTGCGACCTGGGACGCAGGTTTTGAGCAAAAAGGTGCGACCTGTCCCAGGATTTGGCAGAAAAGTGCGACCTGGAAGATGAGGGGGTTTTAGTGCTGTTTGATGGCTGAGAGTTGGGTTTTTGTGTTTGGTTACAATATTCCCTATCTATAGGCTAGCAAAGATGATGTTTTTGTGCAGATATGGCAGATATACGGGTGAACTGGAGAGAGAGAGACCTGGGTACATTACGGGCAGAAGATCCAGGCAGATCAGGGTGTCCGTCGTGTGTTGGCCAGGTTTGGGGTTCTGAAGTTTTTGGAGAACCCTTTGATGAGAGATGGAGAGCCCTTGTTGGCCCGGATTATCAGTTATTGGGATCCAGAGCATGAGGTCTTTTTAATGCAGGGGCACAGGATCGAACTGACAGTCCAGGATGTGTATTTCGTGACAGGTCTCTCGCCACTTGGGATGGTGGGAAATATGCAGCCAGTGTTACCGCGGGGGTGGAACATCATGGAGTTTGTGGAGCGGCATTGTCGACCGGGTCTCCAAGTCAAAGGGATGCGGATACTGATTGGGGACCTAGAGAGATTGGAGACCCGGGCAGTGGCCGCAGCGGTGCTGCGGATCCTGGGCAACCAGGCGTTCCATCACATCACTGGGGGGAGATGATGATCGTAGAGAGTGTGTTGAGTGGGACCTACTATGGGTGGGCCCAAATGATGTTGGTGTCGTTAAAACGAAAGCTGTCGCTTTGCAAGCGGCAAGTGAACCATGATTGCTCGTATGGGACTTTATTATGCTCCTTATTTTTTGAGAAGATCCCGACCTTACGACCTCGTATACAGCTTTCAGATGGGGGCCCGAGAGAGCCTAGGATGCATCGGTGGGGGCGACTACTGTGTAGAGGAGGAGGAGGGGCGGTCGGATGGGTGTTTAAAACTGGAGATTTTTTCCCATTGGGATGGATCATTATATAGACGACTATCCCTATGGTGGGATGAGTTGTGTGGGGATACGGACCTACCACTTCGCACAGTCGAGTATGGGGACCAGGTGGTAAGTGATAATTAAGTAACTATTATTTTACTTTTTTGGGCATGTTAAAGTTAGTGAATGGTATGTATATTTTGGATTCATGTAATTTTGGTGTATGAGATATAGCTCGATAAAACCGGCCCAGGATATATGGGACGGCCGTGACATTTGGAGGGCTGCGGTCGGTGGGTCGAGAAGCGGTGTGCTCAATGAGGATGCAACCACCCTTCTAGAGGACATCCACCGTAGATACGAAAGGTTGCTGGCCAGGAATGTCCCGGGCTGTGGTCGTGTGGGACTTAGACAACCATTACAGAGCCATGTATTGGTCTACCCTCGGAATGGCGAGGTGTCATGCGGCGCATGGTGATGGTCGGTCAGGGGATACATGATCTACAGGCTGCAGGGGCAGAGCCATTGGCTCGGGATCCGCCAGATAGTGATTAGGTGTGGGGCATGTGGTGCCCCCTAGTGTGTATGTAGGGGCAGGTGGTGCCCCCAGTTTTGATTTTTCTGTAACATGCTATGGGCATGTCAAATGTATCAGAGTATATGGACTCTAAACACATGTTTTGCGACACATATTATGGATATGCATATTTTTTTGTAATGATTATGAATGTTATTGTCTTGTATGAAATGCATGTGATAAATGCCAATCTAGAACATGGTTTGCAATACTATCTACATAGTGATTTTGTTCTCGGGGTACATGGTTGAAAGTTATGGTGTCAAATTCACGTATCAAGAGTTTCACTCATAAATATCATCTAAACAGTATAGGATTACGCACACGATAGACACCATTGAGTTGCATGACAAGAAGCAGGGAATCTAAACGAACATGCAGATGGAGGATGCGATGGAAGAGGGCATTGGCTAAGAGACCACGCACTGCATCATATTCAGCCTGATTGTTGGTGGCAGTACCAATGCAGACCCCGTTTGAGAGAACAAGGGCATGCAAGGGGGTGAAAATGGCCCAACCTGCCGAGGCTAGATTCCGGGAGTAACGACTTGCACCATCAGCGTAACCGATAGGGTGGGGACGGGAGGTCCTGCGGAATGGTGTTACAAGACAACAAATGGGGGGAGGAGATACAATGACGGAAGCGTGAGTGTACAGAAGACATCGAGCGACAACTGCGGGAGGGAGTGCAATGAGCAGGATGGCTATGACTCATATACAAACTAGAGGGTGGTATATGAAGGCTATAGGAGGTATGGCGGGGACTTGGGCTGCAGAGGTCAACAGAGATACGGGTGGAGTGATCTCGGGTATGGGCAGAAAAGAGGGGGTCAAGGGTGGAAAGGTCACCACATGACGCGGCAAAGTTATCTAAATCATCCGTAGGGGAAGAAAGGCGCACATACGGATCGTCAAGGGGAATGACGGGAGAATAGGGAAACAAATGGTTAAAATATGGGGAGCCCAGGGTGATCACTGAAGGGGGGTCAAGTGAAACAACAGGGGAGGATTCAAGGGGAATGTGCTCCAAGGGTCTCTGATATTAAATGAGAAAGATGTAGTAGACTCCAGTCATCTGGACATCGGGAATTTCGATGGGAGTGAGGGGGGATCCTCAAGTGCAGGCACAGGAAGCATCTTGGATTGGTATAGGAGAGGCGATTGATTTTGTTCAACCTCATACTCTCGAACTACTTCTAAAGAGGTGCGGTAATGCGTCAGGTGAGGACAATGGTGGGAATAATGGCCATGGACACCGCACAAAGCACAGGGTTTGCTGGTGCGAATAGTTTTTGGGTTCTTGGTTACGAACGAAGACGGGAGAGAGGGGTCAGGGACCATAGACTCAGGGAACGCGAATTTAACCATGGGTTGAATGCGGGGCAATTCAGGACAAGTATGGGTGGCATGACCGACGACATCACACAAGGTGCAAGGCTTTGCGGGCGAAGGAGGAACCAGGTCAGTCGGGGTGACCTTGTCTTTGGATGCCCCTTTGCGAGCTTTGACTTTCTTTCCTGGAGCTGTCACCACAGGGGTAGGGTCCTGGGGAGGTGCAGGGGGCATGGTAGCAATGGAGGAAGCGAGGGGGACCGATTGAACCGGTGTCAAAGCAAGATAGGGTTTGGGGTGACCAGGAGGGGTAGTGGCTGGAGGGTCAAGGTACCAGACGGGTATACCTAGGGTCAGGGTAGGGAGAGAGAGGGTGGCCATGACGGGGACAGAATATACTCCGGGAGGGGGAGCCAAGAAGGGGATCTGTCCAGCAGGGTAGTGACCAGGAGGTACGGCTCCAAGATGGTTGAGGCCGGGGGGGACCGAGCCTGGAGGATAAAGAGGTTCGGGGATACCAGCTGTAGGGGGAGGGCCGGAAGGAGGAGGTCCGGCTGGCGGAGATGAATGGGCTAGGAGCAGGTTGCGGTGGGCGAGGTTGAGATTGAGGGTGCTGACTAGCCGAAGCGGGCCGTTTAAGGTCAGCCTGAAACGATTGCATCATGCAAACATTTGCTAAGCTGGGATCAGAGACAGGAGGACGAGGAATACCAGGGAAATTTCCAAGCAAGGAGGAGTATTTATAGACACCAGGGGAGACATTGGTCAAATAATTGATGGTTTTCTTATTAGCTACAGAAGAGATGGTCGACTCAGCGGAGGTCTGAGATTTTGGCTCATGGTAAGACAGCTGGTCTATGGTGACTATCTTTCCATTGTGAGGGAAAGACATCTTGCGAAAAACCGCGGATGGGACAACAGACATGGCATAGGTGTAGCTTCGCCCCAATAGAATGTTGTAGTATAGAGGGGCGTCAATGACTTTGACGTCAACGCAAACGGTCTTACCGGCAAGGGTGATAGGACAATTACGAAAAAGGCCAATGGGCTGGGAGGCATGGCCATCCCACGCTCGAAGGGTGATCGTGGAAGGGGCCAACTCAGGAGATCCGAGTTGCTTCCAAACCGAAGCGAACATCACACAGGTGGATGCCCCCTCATCAATTATACACCGAGAAACGTTGGCATTCCAGATTTTGACTGGGATTTGGAAGGCGATGGAAGTAGGAAGAGGAGGATGTTCTGATTGATGGGCGTCGAAAACAATCATTTGGTCATCGGCAGAATCTACAGTGCCCACGGTAGATAGCAGAGCCTTCTTTTGGGAAGGGCACGATTGGAGGAGTTCCAATGTGGAAATGGCAGCAGGAGATTGCGCCAAATCATCGACTATGCTATAAGAATGAGCAGCTCGACCAGAAGCAGCATTTCGACGTAATGGTCCCTTAGGAATCTTGGTATGAACCTCAACTTTGGGTTGAGGGATATGTAAGGGGCCATTGGGTGTCGAAAGAGGCTCTGTAGAACCTGGAGAAGGGGACTCAAGGGCAGACTGAGCGGGAGGCTTGGGGTACTGGCGAGACCGAGTTTGAAGGTGAAGGTCGACGGTTGGGGATGGATCAGAGTTCATCATGAGGATCTGGTAATCCGAGGAACCAGAAGGGGAAGGTTGAGTGGTGACCTGTCCATCAGGTGGTTGGGCAGCCACGAATCCTTGCTGAGGGAAAGGATCAGTAAACACAGCTGGTTAAGTAGTGGCCACATTAGGGGGAGCATGAGGGGAGGCATGTTGTCCTCGCAATGTGGCTTGAGACTCCCACATCTGCCGCATCTGTGGTAAGAGGGGACAATCATGGGTGTAATGACCATAAACACCACAACACGAACAAGGCTTATTTGTGCAGAGCGGCCTGTTTGGCTTGGGCTGAGTGCCCTATTGCTGGTTAGCAGTGTTAGGGTCAAAACCTTGAGGATTGGGTCCACGAGTACCAGGGGCAGATTGATTTGGATTGCCTCATCGCCTTCTTTGAGCCAGGGATTGGCGCCGCTCGTGCAAAGACTTTCCTAGAGGGGTCGTAGGTGTTGTTACTGGGCGGGAGAGGCAGGAGAGATGGGAAGCGCATATGCTGGAGGAGGCCGGCGCACTGTGCTACGGCTAAGGCAAAAGATATTGGGAAAAGGATGAGGTGCCGTATCCCGGGATACATGCTACCCGGGAGGGGGAAAAGTGCTAGAGGTGCTCGCCCTCCCCGAGGGAGACCATAGCCCATAGGAGGTTGAGCATATGGATGAGAAAGGGCTCCAACGATACCGTCGGTGGAATGAGATGCCCCCGGGTGTTAGCGCTCCGAGCCCGGGGAGGTCGTAGGCGGTGCATAAACATAACCAGACCGAGTGTAGATCAGCCCATTTCAAGGCTATTTGGAGGGCGCTTCTTCTTGGCTTGAGGGAAATGGGAGGCGACATCTTTGCCAAATGGGAGCTAAGAGAGTGCGAAGGAACTACCCATATAAACCCGATCTTCAAAGGGGGAGCCTCGACATAAGCTTCGTCTTCGTCGCCATTCTCGGACATGAGTGGAAAGGAGGGTTGAAGAGGTTTTTCTTGAAAGAGGTCAAAAGCCCGACCAAGATCGTATCGGAGAGGGAGTCAGCAAGATAAAAAGGCTGGCAATGGTCGAAAGGTAGGAAGAGGGCTTGGTCAAATATACCATTTAGAAGCTTCACCGGTAAACGTGCGTTGGAACAACCGAAGACGATGGAATCATCAAGATTGAATTGGAGGAACAATTCGTCGTGAAAGATTCACATGGTTGGTTGACCTTTCTCCCAAGGCCTTCGAACTTAGGGATGCTCTGAGGGGGAGCTGGCCGGCATAGGCGTGTCAACCAACATCGTGGCGGATAGGGCCATTGATC
This sequence comes from Pinus albicaulis, assembly GCA_034641835.2. Classification (NCBI taxonomy): domain Eukaryota; kingdom Viridiplantae; phylum Streptophyta; class Pinopsida; order Pinales; family Pinaceae; genus Pinus; species Pinus albicaulis. Next base: position 24,559 of record JAXQQM020067328.1, on the reverse strand, counting down.
AACCGATTGAAATCGGGGAGGCCGAGGCCTCGCGATGTACGGCAGCAAGGGTGCGGCCGAGGTAGTTCCCCGTGGTGGTTCCTCCGTAGTAGTTCCGCATTAGGGCCGGGATTTCCGCTAGCGTTAGGCCCGGGACTCGGAGAGGGAAGGACGGGGGAGAACCGCAGGTAAAAGGAGAACCTAACAATCAAAAGAGGGAGCCGCAGTGCGGACTCCTGAGGAGGATTGCCGAGATGGCGAGACGGGACAGGTCGATCGACCGAAACTCGAGGGTGAAGGCTAGAAGTTCCGAGAGGTGCTGCGCCTGGGGGTACAATGGTGACAGACACACGGCACAAGGGGAAGAAGAACGACCGACAAAGGCAGTGGAGGTGATCAAGTGATTACAATGTCGAAACAAGGGCAAAAAGGTGCAAGGTCAATTGATTTTAAAGTCTTTGCCTCGGCGGTGTAAACCAGAAGCTTTTCGCTAGGGTGAGTGTGGCGTGCGTTAATTTTAATTTTTAAACCCTTTTCGTTTTGAGAGCAAGAGAAAAAGTGTGCTACATAACTGAAAATAATGTCAGAAACAAGATATAATGTTGAAATAACAGAAAATTAACAACTACTAGGGCATCGATCTAACCCAAAAGGCGAGCTTCTCAAAAACTAATCTAAGAGAGGGAAAAATCTAGTCAAAACACACTAAAAAGAGGCCAATAGATCTAGGGTCAAAAGGGACAGGATCTAAAGGAGAAAGTCGTCGAAAAGAGGTGCGTATCACAGCCAAGAGGCAAGAGGCAAGGTGGTCGTGAAAAAAGGTGAATCAAGAAAAATCGAAGGGGCAAGGAGGAGGCCCTAAAGGTAGATCCAAAAAAAAAAATTTAGGAGGGACTAGGGAGAGAGAGCTGATCTAAAGGGACCCGAGAATGAGGTATTAGATCCGGGAAAAGGGAGGGTCAAAACTCGAAAAACAGACCGAAGCGTATAAAAACTCTTCCACCAAAAGTGGAGGGTACCGAAGCCCTGGGGGCTATGTTCCCACTTAGATGAGAAAAATGTGACGAAATGTGTCGAAACGGGCCGAGACCGAGGCTAGAAAACCCCGACGAAGCTTCGTAAAAACCTTAAAATTGCGAAAAACAAAGAAATTGCGGTGTCGCAAAGCTCGACCTCGTTTTCTCTATGTGTCACAGAAATGGGCCGAAAAGTGCGACGGAGTCCAGCCGGCGCTATGGGCTGAAAAGTGCGATCGGGAAGCTCCGGTGTCCCGGCTGCATATTTCCGGAAAAGTTGTCGTCTTAGTTGCGGCCGATGTCCGTCACTCCGCGCAATAGGGCGAAATGTGGAAGTTAGAATTTTAATGTTTTAGGGTTTTATAGGTGAAAAACCACATGAAAATAGGAAACAAAAATATGAAAGAAACCCTTGTGTGGTCCTAAGTAGCCGGATATGCAGAATATGAAAAACGACAATGGGTCGTAATTGGAAAAACCCGTGGAGTCGCTTAAATGTTAGTGTGAACTTTTGTCGAAGTGTACGAAAAAAGACCACTTTAGCTACGCATAATCGACAGCCCCAACATCAAATATGACCGCCAATATCTTCAGATCTGCAGCTAGTCAATAAGACAAGTGCCGCAAAATCCGCATCTATGCATAGAAAGACATTAAGCAGCAAAAAGAAGGGTTTGCTCCATATATCCACAGACAAGACAAGAACAATTTTTGAAAGAATTTTTGTATTAAGGGCACTCCGGGAGGAAAACAAGAAGATGTTTCCAATTCTCCTCAATGGGATGGGTTCTTGAAGTCCTCGCACTGCATCTAGCATTTCTCCCGTTGGTAGAAACTCAGACAAAGATAGAGCTCAAAGGAGCTCACACAAGAAATAATGGAAAATATGACAATGATAATGGCTCAAAGTCGCACTGTGCCTAGATCCGCAGTGATCTAATAGGCAACAAAAGGTGAAGAATGGTAGTAAAAACCTCCTATTTATAACAGATATTGTCTTGTAGATTCCAAAGATTAAAATAATGTTAACCAAATTCAGATCCACCTTTATGGAATATTTTATTATATTTGTTGGAGGGAAAAAGTATTTGACTTGGGTCAAACTTTATTTTCATAATAATAAATACAAATGATTATTTTATCTTTTAAGGAAGTGGTTGAAGGATAATCAAATAAATAATGATTTATTTAATTATTTGTGGGTGATTTGGTCATATTTGTTTGGTCTCAATCTAGTCTCCCTAAATTGAGCTCATTTAATTGTCAACCAGGGTTGGTAAACTGCTGAAGTGAAGTGTACTGTATGTACCTAGGTGTTTTTTTCTTAATGCGTTGTGTGTAGTGTTTTGTGATGTTTTTGGTCTTTTGTGATGATTTATGATGTTTTTGGTCTTTTGGTGGTTTTATGTTCACAAGAAAGATGACTAGAAAGCTGATGGAAGGAAGCTAATGATTAGAAACAAAGTGAAACCTAATTGGTTGATGACAAATGACTGATACAAATGCAATACTTAAAACAGAATCAAATCTAAACTATGACCAATCAAAAACAAAGCTTGATAATGAATTTTAAGCAAATGATTCAAAACACAAACTAAACTTGTCAAATTCTTTCATCAAAGGCATTTGAGAGAGAGCTTGAAAAATGGTCAACTAAGTATGCAAATCTTCCTAACTAAACAGTTTAAACAACTAACTTATAATGATGCAACATTTTATCCTTGATTAGAGATTTGTTGAAGCATATTTGGAATAAACATTTATACCATCATAATATCTTCTACTCTAAAGCTAATTCCTAACTCTATTCTGCAATTTAATTGAATGTCACAAAAGCTTACTCAAGAGTTATTGATTTCTTTCAAAGTAGTCTTTTGAGGGAGGGTTATGTTTATGAAATGATAAGGAAATTGCAGAGGTACTTCAGGCCTTAAAATGATATTGTCTTCTGTTCATATGGTGATGAATCAATTATGAACTTTAGAACAAGAAGAGATTTGTGAATAATGAAGGCTGTTTTGTTAAATTTAACAACTGAAGTAATCTAGTATGCAGTGACTGACAACTGAATATGGAGTGCAAATGCAATGAGTTGAGCTACAACCAAACCTAAAATGTCACTAGCCTAAAACAGTGTTAAACTACAAGTCATTATCAAACTTAAAGCAAAACAATTGAACATGAGTTAAGTGCAATTAAACTCCGGAGCATCCTAACTAGACTATCATGCATTATTCTATGGAATTATACAGTCTGTTTGTCCATCATGATTGATATTTTGGAAGAGTTCCTTCTTTTGGAAGAGTTTTTAGAACAATCCTGACTGTGTAATTGAGTGCAAATGCAAACATAAAGACTGAAAGCAATGAAAAACTAAGATATCATAGCCATCTCCTACCCATCATTATGATATTTTTGACAAGCGTTTAAGAGCAAGAACGACTATGGTACTTAGTGAAAACACACAACTAAAACGTTCAAGATCACAATCATGCTTAAGACAGTATAAAGATTTCTTGGAAGAGTTTCTTCTTGTGGAAGAGTGCTTATCATGAGTATAACTGTGATGGTGAATAAAAGAGACTACAATTAAACCCTACAATACTATAGCCATTTCCCATTCATCATTATAATCTTTTGGAAGAGCTTCTTCTTTTGGAAGAGTTAGAATGAGTATAACTACAGTAACTAATAAAAACAACTACGAATTCAACTTCAAATCCTACAATACTATAGCTATTTCCCATTCATCATTATAATCTTTTGGAAGAGCTTCTTCTTTTGGAAGAGTAGAATGAGTATAACTACAGTAACTAATAAAAACAACTACAAATTCAACTTCAGAAACGTAAAGGCAGCTAGAATACTTATCTAAATTACGCAAATAAATCCGTGCAAGAGGCAGGGGCCCTCTACCACCTGACGGAATCTAACTCCAAATCAAATCAACGCTTTCAAAACAACACTGTCTGCTTCATTAAAAGTGAAATAACTTGAGCAGAGCACTCTGCGTCTTCAGAAATGTAGCACAGAATCTAAGCAAAATCTAGAACAAAATCTAGCCTAGCTCTTGGTTTCCCAAGTGTTTATATAACAAATGTAAATAACAAGACTTGCAACAATTTCAGGAACATTGTCTTTCCTTATCGGAATCACATTAGGACTCTTGAAGTGGCTGCGTGAAAAGGAAAAAGACATCTGGACTGAGACAGTCCTAATAGAAGTCTTCCTTCCTAAATGTGTTCCCACGTTCCAAAACCATACCCAGAATTCGTTTCTTCCTTCATGGTGAGCAAAGAACCATGTAGACATGACGTGGAATATGCCCATATGCGGTTTTTCTTGAGAGGCCACCTGGAACATACTCAAACGTGAAGACAGCTGCAGAATCGCCGGTTAGCTACGGAATGTCTACATTCTGCAGCTAGTTCCGGTCAAAATGCTTTACAATGGCAAAAATCACAAAACTTAGCAAGTCAGTCATGTAAATCATTCTAAAAGTAATTTTAACTATATTCATTGATCAATTGGGTCTAGGATAGCAATGGAAAAAGGAAAATGAGGTAAAATGGAATGAAAGAAAGCACAATTTTGAGGCTCAACAAAACCAATGAAAATTCCCTTCCCAAATCAAGTCAGAAACCGAAGGCAAGAAATCTCAACAAAGCTTCAAAAGATGGAAAGAAACCAAAACAAAAATGCAAAACAAAAGCAAAGACAAAACAAAATGTTTTTGGAGCTTTTTGAATTTTATAAAAGAAGATTTCAAAGAGACCAAGAAAACTATCCAATTACCAAGCCAAACAATCTCTGAATTTCAAGCAAAACTTCAACAAAATGCTTCAAATCTTATAGTGCCCCCTAGTGGCAAGATTTATACGAGAAAAAGGAAGACAAGAAACTCAGGAACTCAGCCCAGAACAATAGCACAATCTCGCAGCAAACAAAACTTCAAAGAACCAAGAATGACTCTTCAAAAAATTGCAACAAGACCTAGTCACATGAAATCAAGAAAACCAACCAACAGCAGGCAAGAATCCAAGTGCAAAGCAAAAAATAAAATGAGGAAAGAGTGTACAAGCAGAAGCTCTTTGTTCTGATTAAGCAGAACAGCCAAGAATCTCTGGAAAGAGATCTTGGTACTCAAACCAGAAATGCAAGCACTAAAAAACAAGATTTTCCCAAATGAGCCAGTCTTCAACTAAACAAGAGAGAAAACTATCAATAACCAATATCACCACAATCCAGAGACTATAAAGACACTGCAGGAATAGGCCTCCACAGGCAGCCAAGACCAAAAAGTCCAGAAATCAAAAAATTTCAAAATTTTCCCAGGCATACGCTACTTATCAGTTTTGCAACAGGCATGCATATGTGACTGTGTCAAAGGAAACCCGCGTATACGCGACTTCCTTTGAAACAAACTACGTGTATACGCGACTGTGTAAAGGAAAACTCGCGTATGAAAAAGAAAATAATGAAAAATAAAAAAGATCAAGCCTAGATAAAGAACCAGGTCTTCAGTCTGACTGAGAAAAAGCTAACTAGACTGGAAATAATGATTAAAACTGTTGGAAACCTTTAAAACAGCTGAAACCACCCAACAGGGGAATCACAAGAATGTGATCCCCAGTGGAGTCGCCAGTTCTGTATCAGGAAATAACTCCCTAGTGGTTTTTTGGGTCAAAACCTCCACATATCAGAGCATGCTATTCAAGAAGGACTCACACAACCACACTTGTACGCTAAAAACTAGATAACATCGATAGTAGAACTCACCCGTAATCCTACGTTTGATGTAGATCCCGCGGGGTCCAAACCCCCAGCAACCCTTCTTCCTCTTCAACCTGGAAATCAAGAAAGAACATGCACGGAAATCTAGATGTACAGCATATACTTCTCCTAAATTTCAGTGTAATCCATGTGAAACATCATATAAACAATAATAAATTCTTAAATAACAATCTTTTCACATATGCAAGCAGATATTAACACGTGAATTCGGGAACAAGATGGTTCTTCTTCATTACGAACAGCATGTACAGTAATAGAAAGGTGGAGAGATCACCTGAATCCTTCCACGATCTTCGAACAGACCGTCGTCCGGATCCGTCCCGCCCTTGCCTCGCTAGGATACTTTCAAGACTTGTGCACATGAGATGACATATAAACGGATGAACATCTCTAGGAAACAAGGGTTTCCTGTAAAAATCTGGGAAAGTGCAGGAGGCACGGGAAATCAGACTTGAATTGGGATTCCAACAGAGTATAATATCTATAATTTCTCTCTCCCTTAGGCCATGCACATGAGGGGCTTTTATACTCCCTCAAAGTAGTTTCAATCAGTTGGAAACAGTTGGCCACGTGCTGGGGTGGTTGAACTACTAGAGTAACCATCAACCCAGCCCGAAAATAGGGAATTTTATATATTTTTTAATGATTTTAATGGCATACGCAGAAAAGTGTGTATGGACTAGCGTATACACGCGGAAAAGTCTGGGCATACCCGCGTATGGGATTTTTAACACTGTTTTTTATGAACTTTGTTCAAGTCTGTGGGAATGGGTGCCCAAGGCCAAAGAGACAATCATGAATCACATGAGGGTGAAAATGATGCTATAACACCATGTCCTATATTTCTTAACAAAATTATGGGTGAACCACATGGAGAGAGCTGGGTCGAATGAATTATTTTTGAACCATATTTTGGATTTTTTTTGTTATTTCTTCATGCTCTATGACTGACATGTGATACATTCTGATATTAGGAAGAGGGTCATCAGATATCAACTATATTTCATGTTGTATTTCCCATTTGGGAGGAAAATGTTTTGGTTCTTTAAATAGACTTTGAATATAATCTAACACTTTAACCAAACTATCTTTAAACTGAGATTCACCACCTAAAAAAACATCATGTTGATCCTTATGTTGTTCTTTTACAACCATGAGTACGTATCTATTACTTGAAATGATTAGTCTCTTCATCTGATTAGCAGTAACTAAATCCAAGTGAGTTTGATTTTATGTGTTCGGACAATGTATTAAATTCCATCTTTCCTAAGATGATATTTATGTTGTTCCCTATGAAACATTGCATCACAATCATAGAGATAAGGACTTCCTAGCACTATTCCACATATATCTAATGGTATCCTATCTAAATCCACTTCATCAATGTAATCAACTGTGATGGAAATTTTTAAACGACACTGATTTGTGACATTAATTTGAGTCTTTTATTTTAGCTAACCTAATCGATATGGTCTTGGATGATTTTGTGTCTCCAAACCCAATTTCTTAACTAATTATTTAGATATTAAATTTTCATGTGATCCACTATCAAACAATGTATCTATTTTTGTGTGCTTAGAAGTTAACCTTATGTGAAATAATTCAAATCTTGTATCTTCATCTAGATGATTTGTGTTTGAATAAGATGCAGAAGTACTAGAACTTGAAACAACATTAGAACTTTTACCTGTCGAAACCATTGCGGTTATCTTCCTTTCATCACCTGAATCAGTGCCCAAATCTTGTTGGATTTCTACATTAACCTTCTTTTCACCTTTCTTCCTCTGGAACTTTTTTTATCTGAGTTTTGGGTGAAGTTTCCAACATCTAGCCTCATCATGCCTGATCCTGTGGTAGTGATTACAGGTAGTTATTTCACTTTCCTTCTGATTTTTCATTGTTTTCTCTCCCTTCGAACAAATTTTCCTCTTGCTGTCCTTTGAATCCTTGATTTCCAATTGTTTTGATGCTTTCTATGAAAATTTGAATGGTCTGCCACTTGATTCAATATGTGCGACTTGAACACACACTTCATCAAATTCATCACCATTAAGCATCAATAATGTATTATGTAAATATGAATGTAAACTCCCAATGCACTTTAATAAAGTTTCATGTGTATTCAATGGACTACTAAGCGCCAAATATTTCTTCCTGAACTCTCGAGTAAACCCCTGAACATTCTGTCCTTTGCCTTGCCTCATATGCTACCAATCAATAACAACTTGTTGCATGTATCCCAAAGGATAGAATTGTTTTCTGAGAGCTGTTAAAAACTTAGACCATGAGGAAATGAATTTACCTTTCCACTTTAAATCTACTTGAGTTTTACTTTCCCACCAGATTAAAGTTGTTCCCCCCATTCTAAGTGTAGCTAACTAAATTTTTGTTCTTTCATCAGAAATGTTTTGAATTCTACTATACAATTCTAATTTCTTAATCTAGTTATCTAGTTTCTATGGGTTCATTTCACCATCATAAATAGGTAGTTCAAATTTTACATCAAGTTTCAAAAGAGATTTATGAGGTTTCTTTTCTGTTTCAAAATTTGAACTAGAAGAAGAAGAAGATGATGATGAATATGACGGAGGAGAAGGAGGTTTACCAAATTTTCCTTTTCCCCCATCCTTCTTCGATGCCTTTGAAGAAGAAGCTACATCTCTCACCTTCGTATCTTCTTAGATTTATCCCAACATCTGCTACATGTTCAATAACATTTGTTGAATCTATTCTTCACCCATGATCTTCACTTCAGGATTTTCTCTTGCATCAGTTCCTCCCATTGTCGATTGTTGAGCGACTTTTCACTTTCCAACTTCTGAGCCTATCTCTTTAAGCATTCCTTCTCCACGTCGCAATCTGGACCTAGTTAACATTCAATGGAAAAAATACTAAAACAAAACCTCCTATGATACCAAAATATATGATCTGGAATATATTTGATCGACTACGAAAGTAGAAACGATTATTTGTTAACAATGAATTGATTGTTAGCTCAATCGCTTAATGTGGAAGACTAAAGGAAATAAAATGATTTAACGACTTAAACCAAAAATTAAGAATCATATTAAACATGAAATTACAACAAGGAATAGAGATAAGAGATAAAAAAACATTGATTACAGATTTTTTTCATGGTGGACTATGTCTCCGGGTCTGCTTTCAAGATGGGCACCCGTTTTATTAAGGATTGGTCCAAGGAAGTATTTACATAGAAAAAACCAGACTTAACATGCTCACAGGCACCTCTGGTCACTATCAACAGAAATATATCTCCTAGCTTTCCAACGCCTATCTTTGTGCTCAATTTCATCTATGGACAACCAAATTACACATGAAAACAAAAATAGCCTCTCTCACTCAGAATATGAATACAAATATTAAAAAATTACTCTATGTCCTTGTCATGGTGAAATGTATAAGGTTAACTAAGTTCAGGTCTCGAACTCCTTTTTCAAAACATGGCATGTGGTTGAGCAATTTAAGTTTTTAAGTTCTCGGTTCAATACAAGTGAGACACCTAATGGAGTTGTTACATGGTGGTTTGAATTAAAACTTTTTCCATTTACATATAAAACCCAAAAATACACCTTATGATAAAATTAACCTTGACAGCTAGCTAATGTCGTGGAAACATAGACTGTCAAGCATATGACCAGGCTGCGGTCTAACTGCAGACTGCCACCTGGTGGTCAGTTTCCCAGCGGGTTGACACCGAATGTGATAGTTCTGGAAGTTGTAGTCATCCAAACTGTTGCGGTGTTTCTGGTGGTTCCACATTCATAATTGTTGTTTTCACCCCAATCACATTCACATGTAATCTGTTGTCTATCGGTTCCGCTACGGTCTACCCCGCACGGTTAGACTGTAATGTATTATAAAGGTTTTATATCATATTTTTATGCATGGTCTGAAAGGGTTTTATCATAGGTTTGATACTTAGGTTCATTACATAGGTTTAGTGCTAGTGATAGGACTTATGTCTTAGGTTTTAGTGCTAAGACTTAGTCCATGACACCACTTCACCATTACATTCATGTTTTCACCATATGAACCCATCATAACACCTTAGCTTAGGATTAGGAATTAATATTAATTAGGCTTAGGATTAAAAGACCATCACTTTCACCATGAAAATGTGATTTACCACCACATGAAATCACTTAACATAACCATGAAAACAAATTGAAGCATGACGAAGTAACCCTCATCGGGTAAACTGGAAACACTGAAGATGAAATGGACTTGATCTCATCGGATAAACTAGAGCTGACTGGACCTCACTGTCGATCTACACTGAATAAATATCCTCCTAGATCACTCGCACATGTTGACCTTCAGGCAAAGATTAATGGAAAATCACAGCATTTTTGAAAATTCAACTTCAAATGTGTTTGATGAGCAAATGAAAGCGAATCTCAAAAAAAAAAAAAAAAACATGGGTTTTGTTCAACACATGCCCTCTTAAGTTCTCTATGAACGTGTTTCCCGAAGTCTTTACGATTTTGGAGATATTTCAGGTTCTTTGGAGCCCTTTTTATAGTTGCGTGAGCAAACAGTGTACGCAATAAATGCCCATTCTAGAAAACAGATGTTGGAATGGACTGTGTTTCATCAAATTCATGGAAACTAGATGTCCTTTCAGTTCTGATATTTAGCCATGTGAATCTCCATGATGTTACATTGTAACCCCTATATAAATAATCCATTGAAGCAAAGGAAAGGAAGTGTAATTTTTGAATGCAACAATGACATATTAAAACTTTGTTTTCATCCTTTTAATTGGAGAAATGCTTTTGAGGATCTGGATGCATAGCTGATTTACTGTGTAACGCTTTGAAACCACTTCTTTATGGGGGGGCCCTACAAATAGTGAAGGGCCATTACTATGTTTTTATTTATGTGTTTGAAATATCTAGTTTTACATGTTTCCTTCATAGCTTTTGTAGCTTTCATTTTTTATCATTTGATGTTTTTTATCACATGCTATAAAATCATCTTTATTTTTCTAAGTCTTTTCTCTTGAAGCTTTAAATGCAGAATAGTTTTTATAGGATTCTTCATAAGTTTCATTTCATTTTATGAGCAGTTTCATTTCAGAATATCAATGATTTTATTTCAAGTCTTTGAGTGATTTCATTACAAGTTATGTGTGATTTCCTTTTCAGAAATTAGAGTAATTTCATTGTCATTTATGAGTGATTTCGTTTTAAGCAATTAGAGTTATTTTTATTTCCAGTTATGAGTTATTTCCTTTTCAGAAATTTGGGTGATTAGTTATGGGTGATTTCTATCTAGAATAAAGAGTAATTTCTTTACAAGTTTTCATTTCTAGAAAAAATTCATTTTAGAAGTATGAGAGAAAAGATGTGTGGTTTTCAAAAATAGAATTCAATTCCATTTGTATGCAAAATACTATTAAGACATTAGTTAGAATAATTTTGTTTTTAAAAACTAACATTAGATTGTATAATTAGATTCTAATTTGATATTTTTTTATAAATTTCATCAACATTAAGAATTTAATCATAAGATCAAATCCATTCACTTCATTAGGGACATAAAAATAAAAACATCCTTATAAATAATCTCTGAAAACTCAATCATCGCATCAATAAATTAAATGAATAAAAGAGGCTTCTAACATATATAGTTCACTTTCACTTCACAAGTTTACCAACTCCGGTTTAATTTATGTAAGGAATTTAAGACTATTAAATTGAAAAATAGGATCCATTGAGAAGGCTTGATTCATGGATCAAACCTAGCTACGAGGAGCCCAAAATACACAGTAGCAGTAAGGATCAGTTAGATTGATGCAGTCATATGCTAGGAAGACAAAAATCAGAGTGATATATGTCAGATACTGGAGCACAGATTAGAGTTGGAAGAAGTGTAGAGGGCACAGATGTAAAGCTAGAAGCAACGCAGAGTTTCCAGTAGACAGTGCAGTAATCGATAACAGTCAGAGACTTTGATGATAGATGCATCATATCTGTTTTTTTTTAGGCTATTTAGTTTCACGAGTTGCAGGTGAAAACAACACTAGAGAAGTGTTACATGTAGAACATTCCTGTTATCACTCATAATATTCGAAGCATCATTTGACATAGTCTTAGAAGTTCATTTGTCAAAGGTATGGTCATAGAGTTCATTAGGAAATTTAAATTTTTTCATATTAGCCTATCCTAAGGTCCAAAACCACCCCCATTCAAGTCTTTTCATGTCCCATCAGTCATTATTTTCTGACATATTCCATTTCCCAAGCTTATAAATCCGAAAAGGCCACTTTAGCAAATATTTCTTACTTTCGTAGCGAAAATGCCCAGAAATACACTAACTACACTATGAAAAGAGGTTTTTCTGTCTATCTTCTGAAATTCGGTGCAAGGTGTCAGTTCATTATTAGAGGAGATAGGGTGGAGGTTATTCAAGTGTTTTATGGTTAATTCAAATGTACATAACCATATATGAGGTCATCATTACCCTTTTATCATGTATGTGTCAAGATTAAAGCATGAGTTGTCATTTAAAATACAAAACCTTATCCTAAGCTTCTATTTTTCACTCAAAATTCATTCTTTCATGTGAAACATCTCAATTTCACTGTTTGAGAGCTCCCTCATCACACCAAGCAACTTGTTGTCCAATTTGGCTTTACAAGTGTCACCTTTTTAAGAGGGAAACTTAGTTATAAAAGGAGATGGTCATGTACAAAAAAGCACACAAGGGAGGCTCTGTGGATAATATAGAATCTAATGGAACTTAATCTATTCATGGATGACCCTAGCTTTGTTGAAGCATGCATCAGTTCAAGTTGTCAAAATTTCTGCTAGAGCTAACAAGGAAATTGTTGTGTTTTTGGACTATTTGAGAAGTAAGTTTAAAGAGAGGTTTATGGATGAAGAGAGATGAATTTGGAAATAATGAGAGAGTTTATTTTCAAGAAAAAAAAACAAGGAAAAATAACCTCTTTCACGTTTCTCACAGGTGCTATTAGTTAGGAGATACAAGGATGTCTTTAAGCCCTATTTTTAGAAAACAGAATTTTCATGTTTTATACATGTTTTTAAAATGCAGGTTCTGGACAGCTGGAGATGGTTTTAAAAAAATAAAGAGAGGTTTGTCTTCAGAAAATTCTTATTGACAAAAACCTCCTCAATTTTTCCAAAATACATCATGGATTCAGAGATATAAGCTTTGTTCTAAGACCTATGTTTTAGAAAATAAAGGAAAAATATGCAAAGATGTTTTAAATATGTTAAGTGATGGTGATTGTGTTCCTCATTAGTTTGATCAGGTCCATAACATGTAGAGAGGTTCATGGTATGGTGAAGGTCAATTTTTAACAGTGGAGGTAATTTTTTGAAGAAAATATTGAAATATGGAATTTCTGCATTTTTTCACAGTTTCGTAGCGTTTCCTAGGCTTAAAGCAAGGAAAACACTACGAAAATTTCTGTAGCAACCTATTTTCTTCCAAAATAATTTTTTGAAGTTTTGAAGGAGGGATTTTAATGGTGGTGAGGTGTCATGTCTTGGTTGACACCATGGAATAGCAAAAGATCAAAATTTATGGGTGCAAAATCTATTTTCTGAATGCTACTAAATCTTGCTACGAAACTGTCTTGTTTTTGTAGCAAGCTATTTTTGAAGGTTTTGGAGCAGCTTAATGAAAATTTTTGACAGATGGAATCCTCCAACATGTCAAGGGACCTTAATATCAAATAATTATGACTCAAAGAGATTTTCATGCAGCCAGGTCATCAATCAAAACAATGTTGAAGTCAAGGGTCATGCTTTCCTAAAAAGTAGGGTTATTCTCCATAGATCTAGAAGTGGTTTGAAAGTAAATTTTTCAAATTTGTTCTCCATGGGAAGTGTTAAAGAGTATCAGAGCAGTGCTAAAGAGTATCAGAACATATGATTTCTAAATGGAAACATTTGTCATCAAGATGGTTTGAAGTTGTCATATCATCAATGTAACAACTCCTTAACAATAGGCAGAATAGTTTCATAATGACAGTAAGGGTATTAATGTTTTGATTGTGGTCAGTATGGTTGAAGGAAATGATTCGTTTCGAGAAATTTGGATCATATTTATATAAAATTGTGATAAATAGGTGTTTGAGTTATGTTAGGACTCTAACTCATAATTTAAGAGGTGACAATTTCTAGTTATCAATATCTAGTTTGTGGTTAGATTAGGTGGCAGTAAAGGAACTTAATAATCTAGCCATTTGGTTTTGTGGATGTAAAGGCTAGATGTCTATAAGTAGATAGTAGTTCGACGTATGAAGGGTTGGGATATGTTATGACTGACTGCTACTATTAAAAACAAGTTTTGATGAGTAATAGAGAGTGCCTATTTGTTTCTTCCTTCACCTGAGATTCATTTGATACTTTCAGAACACTGTCCTATGTATCTTATTACTTTTTGTCAATATGTTAATGTTTGATTACTCAGAATTATTTCTTTGCATGCTCTAAATTCCTTTGAACATTTATATATTGAGTAAACTCTATATGTGTGTGTATTATACTTTCATTTAAGTATCTACATGCCTCAATTTCCACAAGGAGAGCCTTTGTCATTGAGATCCCTGTCACTGACTCCATAGCCCAATGGTAGCAAGCCTTCATCTTTTCAACCTGCAAACATACAAAAACAAGACAGAGTTCATAGATTTAGCCATCTATATTTATCATTAAACAATATCATAAATTACCTGTGAGAGATCCCTCTTAGACTGAAGAGGCTAAGCTTCAATTAGAAGTGGTTTGAAACAGTTACTCCAAGTTGACCATTGAAGCAACCCAAGAGGAATAAATTTGGTGATAACATTTTGGCTCGTCTTCTGGGAGTTTGAAGACTAATTTCCTGAAGTTTTTGTGCAAAAAAGTGAAGCTGAACTCTTGGAGGTAGCAGGAGCTCAGAATTTTTTGAGGCTCCAGAACTACGTTGGCAATTCCATTGTTGAAGAATTCAAAATTTCATAGATTCATGGTGATTCCACTGGACTTATGAAGAAATAAGATGCTGGAATTCTTGTTTCAAGGTATGCATGTATATATTTTTCAAAAATTTATGGCTTCCCAAATCCTTTTCCCAAGGATGCATATTTTTTAAGGAATGGTCCAAAATTTAATGGAGAAGATTTGAGGTTGACATTGAAGTATATATCATATTTCCGTGACTTTACTGAGCTTCTTAGAGTCATACATGAAGATATTTTCATCATATTGTTCTATGTTTCATTTCAAGAGAAGTGGAAACAATGGATTGAAATCTTTTATATCAGATCTATTAAGTCATTTGCTGAGTTTTGGCTTATTTTTGTGGAAACATGGATGGAAAGAATAGAGTTGGTGGCAGATTCTCCTTCCATTCAAGGTTTTAAACAATGGAATGATGATCACACTAATGAGGAAGTGGATGAAAATTTTTATTTGTCTTTGTCTTCTTATTTAAAGTCATTTGAGTGCAATTCAGAAGATAAGATTCACTTTTTGGATGAAGTTTCTAAGAACATTGAAAAATACATTGAAGTTTTAGAAGACCAAATTCAATCCTATAGTCTTCATGATCAAGATCAGTCTTTAAAAAAAAAAATCATGCCAGAATACAAAGAGAGGGTGCTGCTACCTTTCTCTTTTGAGATTGAGGAAGAATACCTTGTTCCTGAAAATCAATTTGATAGCACACAACTGAAATCTTATATTGTTGAGCAAAGCATATATGAGTTGTCCAAAGTTGTAGAATGTATTCAGAATCATCAAACATATTATGTCTTATATGACCCTATAGCTGACTACATGGAAGAGTTTTACAATCCAAATTTCCAGTAATATTTTCATTATGAAGATCAGATACATCTTATGTTGCCTTGGTCATTTCAGTATCCTGTTTACTTTTTGTTCAATTGTTGTCAAGAGGTTCAAGTGTCAGATCAGATCAATGACTGGATTCATTGGAAGTTTCATGTTGCTTGAATCAAACATGAAGATTTTAGTTTCTAGGGTAGGTAGAAGTGTGTGTGAATAAGCTCAAGTAGACTGAGAATCTTTTCAGTAGGTACAAATTTGGTTTTCAATAGTAATCATACAGTTTCAGCCCGAGGTGAAGACCATTAGAGTTTGAAGGAAGCTCGAAAAATTTCAGAGTTTTTATTTCTAAGAAGATGGATGGCACTGGAACTACATGTTCTTTGGTGTACCACAGGGGCACACTATCCCAAGTGGAGCCACTGTTATCACTCATAAAATTTGAATCATCATTTGACATAGTCTTAGAAGTTCATTTTTCAAAGGTATGGTTATAGCGTTCATTAGGAAATTTAATTTATTTCATATTAGCCTATCCTAAGGTCCAAACCCACACACATTCAAGTATTTTCATGTCCCATCAGTCATTATTTTCTGACATATTCCATTTCACAAGCTTATAAATCCTAAAAGGTCACTTTAGCCAAGATTTCTTACTTTCGTAGCGAAACTGCCTAGAAATATACTAACTACGCTACGAAAAGAAGTTTTTCTACCTGTCTTTTGAAATTCTGTGCAAGGTTTCAGTTCATGATTAGAGGAGATAGGGTGGAGGTTATTCAAGTATTTTATGGTTAATTCAAAGGTAGATAACCATGTATGAGGTCATCATTACCCTTTTGGCATGCATGTGTCATGGTTAAAAAATGATTTGTCATTTAAAAAAAAAAACTTATCCTAAGTTGCTATTTGTCACTCAAATTACATTATTTAATGTGAAACATCTCAATGTCACTATTTGAGAGCTCCCTCATCACACCAAGCAGCTTGCTGTCCAATTTGGCTTTACAAGTGTCACCTTTTTAGGAGGGAAACTTGGTTATAAAAGGAGATGGTCATGAAAAAGAAAGCACACAAGGGAGGCTCTATGGATAAGATAGAAGCTCATGGACCTTAATCTATTTGTGGAGGACCCTAGCTTTGTTGAAGCATGGATTAGCTCAAGTTGTCAAAATTTCCGTTGGAGCTAACAAGGAAATTGTTGTGTTTTTGGAATCTTTGATAAGTAAGTTTAAAAAGAGGATTATGGATGAACATAGATGAATTTGGAGATATTGGGAGATACAGGGATGTCTTTGGGCCCTATTTTTAGAAAACAGAGTTTTAATGTTTTATACATGTTTTTCAAATGCCCATTCTAGATAGTTGGATATGGTTTTAAAAAACCCAAGAGAGGTTTTGTCTTCAGAACATTCTTATTGAAAAAAAACTCCTCCATTTTTTCAAAATACATCATGGATTCAAAGTTATAATCTATGTTCTAAGACCTATTGTTCAGGAAAAACAAGAAAAAGCTACGAAGATGTTTTAAATATCTAAAGTGATGGTGATTGTGTTCCTCATTAGTTTGATGAGGTCCATAACATGCAGAGAGGTTCATGGTATGCTGAAGGTCAAGTTTTAACATATAGAGGTCATTTTTTGAAGAAAATCTTGAAATCTGGAATTTCTGCACTTCTTCACAGTTTCGTAGTGTTTCCTAGTCTCAAAGCCAGGAAAATGCTACGAAAATTTCTGTAGTAGCCTATTTTCTTCCAAAATATTTTTTTGAAGTTTTGAAGGAGGGATTTTAATGGTGTTGAGGTTTCATGTCTTGGTTGACACCATGGAACAACAAAAGAGAAAAATTTATGGGTGCAAAATCTATTTTCTGAATGCTACTTAAGCTAGGTATGAAACTGTCTTGTTTTCGTAGCGAGTTGTTTTTGAAGGTTTTGGAGCAGCTTAATGATAGTATTGGACAACTGGACTCCTTAAAAATGTCAAGGGACCTTAATAAAATAATTATTACTCAAAGAGAGTGTTATGAAGCTAGGTCATCAATCAAAACAACATTGTAGTCAACAGTCATGCTTTCCTAAAAAGTAGGGTTATGCTCCATAGATCTAGAAGTGGTTTTAAAGTAAATTTTTCAAATTTTTTCTCCATGGGAAGTGTTAAAGAGTATCAGAGAAGTGATAAAGAGTATCATAATAGAGGATTTCTAAATGGAAACATTTTTCATGAAGATGGTTTGAACCTGCCAGCTCATCATGCTGCCATATCATCAACGTAACAACTCCTTAACTGTAGGCAGAACAGTTTCGTAATGACAGTAAGGGTATTAATGTTTTGATTGTGGTCACTATGGTTGAAGGACATGATTCCTTTCGAGAAATTTGGATCATATTTAGATAAAATTGTAATAAATAGGTGTTTGAGTTATGTTAGGACTCTAACTCCTAATTGAGTAGGTGTTAGTTTCTAGTTATAAATATCTGGTTTCTGGTTAGGTTAGGTGGCAGTAAAGGAACTTAATAATCTATCCATTTGGTAGAGTGGATGTGAAGGCTATATGTCTATAATTAAATAGTACCTCGATATATGAAGGGTTGGGATATGTTATGGTTGACTGCTACTATTTAAAATAGGTTTTGATCAGTAGTAGAGACTGGTTATTGGTTTCTTCCTTCACCTGAGATTCATTTGATACTTTCATGAACATTTTCCTATGTATCTTATTATCTTTTGTCAATATGTTAATGTTTGATTACTCAGAATTCTTGATTTTCATGCTCTGACTTCCTTTCAAGCACTAAACTATTGAATATCTTTCTCAATGTCCCGCTTTCAGTATCTTAATGTTGATTACTCAGAATTCATGTTTCTCATGATCTGCCTTCCTTTTAGCATTTATATATTTAGTAAAATCTGTATATGTGTATTCTAATTTCATTTAAGTATCTACATGCCTTAGCTTTGACAAGGAGAGCCCTTTTCATTAAGATCCCTGTCACTGACTCCATAGGCCAATGGTAGCAAGCCTTCATCTTTTCAACCTACAAACATACAAAACCAAGACACAATTCATAGAGTTAGCCATCTATCTTTATCATTAACCAATATCATAAATTACCTGTGAAAGAGCCCTCTCAGACTGAAGAGGCTAAGCTTCAGTTAGAAGTGATTTGAAACATTTACTCCAAGTTGACAATTGAAGTAGCCCAAGAGGATTCAATTTGGTGATAACAAATCCAAAGGTACCATATCAGGATATATTGAATTAATTTCTTGTTGATAGGGAGTGTTTAAATTTGCAACAATAAAAATTTAAAATGGCAACCAAAAATGGAAACCAAAAAATGGCACCCAGAAATGGCACCATATGAGACTTTTGATTCAATTTCCCCTTAATTAAATTGAAAGAAAAATTTTAATTTCATCTCATGACAACTTATATTATTTAACTGAGTCGGGAAGACTTAGGCATGCAAGGGAATTTTTTATTTTTAGGGTGTCCATATACAATTATTTGTGAGTTATAATTAGTTAACTCAATTAATTGAGTTAAAATAATTTTAACTAGTTCTAACTGAGAGATGAGCTAGTGAGAGCCCAAGTGAATTAAATATGATTTAATTTGTTAGTGTCCTATGATTTAGAATATTGGTATATCGAATGTACAGGGTAACATTAGACCAGTCTTTGGAGTCCGAGGACCTAGCCTTCCTGGACTCAGAGAGGGCTCTCTCTATTGTATGTGTTATCACTCGGAGTTTTTCCCTTGAAGTTATGTAAGAAAGGAAAGTATACTGTGGCTCCACAAACCAACCTTCGGATGCGAGAATCTAGCCAATGCATCTGAAACTCTCTCTTTATGATTTATCTTTGTTCTTGGAAGGTTTTAGGCTAGTTATAGATTCAAAGTTTGTTTTGGGAAAATGGTGGAATCCACAAACTAAGGGCAAGGTTGAGAGCTTTCAGTCCATTGGGTTATGGAGTCAAAGGATGGCTTTACTGGATTTCTATTCTAAGCACAAGATGGTATTACAGGGCAAGATAGCTAGACAGAGAACAATCCTTAAAATTTAAAGTGGATGGGATGATCTTGAAGGGATGAAAGGCAGCTAAGAATCTTTCACCATGTTCAAAGAAAGAAATGAGATGACTACAAACAAAGAGCAATGAAGAATTATTTATTATAGTAATCAACAATGTTTAAATTAGCAAAGCAAGAGCATTTAAGAATTCATGCTTATAACCAATTTAGAGGAAAACATTAAGAACAATCACATTTGAAATCAGAGTACAATTAAGTAAATTCTGATTCAATCCTTTATGTAAATTATTCGGAGATGGACATAATGATATTATAAACTGATATAAAACTTAAGACAAAGGGTAGAAAGACTTATTGAACTGCAGTCCAACACATGAATCCTGCAAAAAGTCCTGAGCTTCAAATCGTCATCCAGTAAGCCACGAATAAATTTCTCCAAAATGCTTTTATTCCGAAAATCTCAATGTTACAACAAAGTAATAGAATCCACCCTCAATACTCACTCTGAGGGTTTATTTATACAAGAAATACTTGAAAAAATCTCACACTAACCTAGCCAATAATCTAGGGTGACTAAGGAGTAATTTACAAATAAACAGGAGACAAATGGTCTCGTGGATAGAATAATAGGTAACTGCTGATGTGATGTTCCCTCATTTTGCTGATGTGCTGGAGGTAAGTGCTGAAATAGGGCTCGGTGTTGTCCCTTGGAGTAATTTCTTTGCTTGTTTGATACTCTTTGTCTTTACGGATACTCTTTAACCTGTTCAACTGATACTCTTTCATCTGTGCTCATTTTTATCTTTCACATAATAGTAAAAAGTAAAATTCTCATACTGAAGATAATTTTCATAGAATTTCCAATAGGTCATTCCACCATTGATCTTCTGGTATCATAGTCCTTTTAAGTTTCCTCAATGTCTCATCAGCCTCTGTGAGTTTGTAAAAAGTGGGCTCATTAGGAAAAAAATACTTTATTTCATGTTCAAGATGAAATAAATTCTTCAACCTGTCATAGATATTTCTCCCTGTTGGCAATGTTGTTTCTGTCAAACTGGTAGAACTAGCAGTTGTATTTTGAGCATGGATATCTATTTTCTTGACATAGGTTTCTAATTCCATTATTTGGTCCTGTGAGAGCATTGGACTGGGTAACCCACTGTCTAACAAAACTTGAAATTTTTCTCTGAAAGCATTAATATCATCCAAAATATCTGAACACTTCCTTTCTAAATTCTGCATAAAAGTTCTTTTGATGAAAACTCTTTTTATCATCAAAATAGTGCCGGTCCTGTCTTCAATTCCTAGTCTTGCAAGTTGTTGTTTTGTTCGGGTGTTCAAAAATTGAATAAGTTGATTGGCCTGCTCAGGTCTACCTCTTAGTTCATCTCTTGTTCTGTTTATTTCTTCCTGAGCTACTTTAATCAAGTCATTTTGTTCAAAAATTGCTTGAATAGAGGGCCAAATACTTTTTATTAACTCAATTATATTACCCCAAAGAATTTCATTTATTTCCTTCAAAGGCTTTTCTAGTGAAAGATATTTTTCTAAAGCCTTAACTAATCTGTCCAATCTTTTAATTTCCCTGGCATTATCAGCAACTATATTCTTAGATGTATCATACTTCTGCTCCAAATTTGCTAATTGTAACTTTGTGGTTTGAAGTTCTGTGACCCTTAATTGTAAACTTTCCATTTGTTTTATCAACTCATCAGAACTTAAACCAGAAGTGTTTACCTGCACTGGCTCTGTTTGTTGCTTTGCTGTTGTAGTACCTGTAGTTGTAGTAGCTTCTGTGGTGGATGTCTGCTTGATAGCTTCATTTTCCTGTAAAGCTTGTTCCAACTCCTTCTCTGTTTCACTTAGTTGCTCAGTTACTTTTAAGAGCAACTCCATTACCTCTTCTTGTGAATTCCCCTTCAAAACTTCTTGGGTCTGAGGGTGCCTTGAGGCTGGCAATTTTAGCTGCTTTCTCAGTGCAGCTATGTCATCATCTTTCTTCTTTATTAGTGCCTCAATGCTTTTAATATCTTTGGGGTTGTGACCCAAGCTGATAATTATGTCTTCCAGAGACTTTATTCTGTTATCTTTGGCCTGAGAAGAGGCCTTCTCAATTTGCAATTGGGCGCTTGTGTTATTTAAAGAATCTTGCAGCGTTAGGGCTGCCATGGCCTTATTAGTAAGAGTGGAATACACCATTTCCCCAGTTTGTTTATGCAACTCTATCTGGTCCAAAGGATGAATGTCCTTTGCCAGGACCTCAAAATTTGTTCTAATATAATCAGCTGCTGTCATGGGTTTTGGCACCTTTGACTTGAAGTGGCTCATTATCATTTTTCCTTGTGAAATGTCAAATGCTGACATTAACCTTTCCTGATTATGTGGAGCCATTTTCAGATATTGATCATATACTTTCATTCTCAATGGATCATTCTTTGCCTTTATATTGATGAAAGTTCTTTTTATATCCCCTGTATCTGTTTTTGGTGGCCTAAAGGAGGATACTTCAGTACTCAACTGCTTGTGCAAAGTTTTTCCTTTCTGCTCTGTATGGGTCACACTAACAGAACCAGTTAGTTGACTGTCTTCTCTTCCATCATCAAACACCTCATCTATGATTTCCACATCTGGAAGTGGATCTGGTTTATGTTTTTTGGCTTGATGTATTCCTGAGGACTCTTTAGGAGGAGTAGTATCTGGAACCTGCCTTTTCTTTCCTATTTCCATGTTGGATGGAGTTTGTAATTCTGAAACTTCAAGATGTTTTACCTGAGTGGGAGAAACTTGTGTTTGATCAGGTGCTCTGGAAGTTTGAGGTTTCTTTGCCATGACTAAAGTTTCAATGACCTGAATTTCAGGTTCCTTTCCTTTGCCTTTTGATTCTGCTGCCACTGGTGAACTGCCTTCCTGTAATGTCTGCTGTAGATTTGCTGCTGAAGAAGTGCCAATGTGAGGTACCTACACTTGATCACAAGATTCTAGGTCATACTTCTTCTCAAGATCTTTCATTATTCTGTTCATTTTTTCTTCTTCACTTTCTTCCTCAATTAGTGTTTCTGCCACCCATTCATCTTGATTGGCATATTGTTCTATTTGAGGAATCTTGTGGTGTATGTAAGGGGATGACTTGTTCTTTATTCTCTTTTCACAAATAAAACCAAATGGGTCATAAGGAACCCAACGAAAACTTCTTTGGAACTTGCAATGGTTTTGCAGTATGTTTTCTGCTTCTTGCTCGGCCTCCCTAGAGTTGCAAATGAAAGGACCTAATTGACTTTTGATCCTTAATTGGGCTTTCTTCTTCACACTACAAAAATGGATCACATATGAATTATTCATTTGCCTGAAATATTCCAAGGCAAAAATTCTCATGGGCACATATCTTGGCAACTTGAATGGATGTAATTCACATCCATAGATTCTGATGACTGAATGGTTTTGATATAAATACCAATCTCCAACTTTATAAGTCCTTGAAAGTTGCAAGGTCTTATTGATTTCATTACTGAGCCTTGGAGGAGGGATTCCTGTCAACAAGGTAGTTGCAGGATATACAAAAAGATCGATGAACTCAGTATAGGAATATGGAGATTTATAGGAAGAATGAATTATGGGAGACCAAAATATAACTGACCTAGGGTTTCCCTTGGCATCAAGATTTTTAACAGGGAAAGGGAACTTTTCTGATTGATAGAAGATAATGAGATGATAAATAACTGAGGAATATTTGAAAACTTTCTCATCATCTAGCCTCATGAACTGATCATGGATCTTATTGGCTATGAAGGAGGCAAAGTCATATTTAACTTCAGGAGGTTGCTCAGGAGTGAAGATAGACAACAAAACTAGGGTTATCTCATCAACATATTCACTGGTATTGAAACCCAAGACAAAAGATATCATATTTAGGATGAGCCTTCCCAACTTAGTGAAATAATAAAAACCATAGGGAGGAAGTCCCTTAGGTTGATGTTCAGGCAACATGAAATTCTGGAAAATGGACTTCAATTTTTCTGGGGTCAATTGATTAGACTTTTCAATCAGTGCTTCTATAGACAAAGGTGCTAGTTCTTGACCTGGTTCAAAATGTAGCATTGCATTGATAGCCTGGGGAGTAATGTGGAAAAGAACACTCTGGTCAGGGGATATTATAGCTCTCTAAGTGGGATCATAGTTAGAATGGAAATAGTGGATGATTTCTGGGAAAGAAATGACTGAGGGGATGAGATATCTCGGGAGATTGGATTCCCACAGCCCAATGAGATCTTGCCCCTTCGAGTACTCATCTCTGCAGCGACAATAACTCAGAAGGGGACTTTCATCAAAATGCAAGTCTTTAATCTGGAAATCTTTATCTACTAAAGGTAAATATTCTAACTCTCGGTGAGGGGCATTCAGTGGAGTTACATTCAAAGCTGTCGGGGCCTCCATTTTGGTTCTTGTGGATTCAAAACGGAGGTTTCTGGTTTTTTTTCACAGGTCGGGTGCAATTTCAATTTAAATGAAGGAAATTAACACAATTGCAGTTTCAGGGGAACAATTCACAGTTTTAAAACCTCAGGGAATGATCTCAGTGATAAGATTTAATCACTAATCCAGTGGAAAACAAGGAAAACAGACTTTCTTTTGAAGTTCGAAGCACTATAGGATAAATACCTGTTCTTGGAGGAAAGCTGGCTTTTAACAGGTATCAGGCGGTAGCAGGAGGATGCTTGAACACAGGTCTGGCGGAATTCTGGAGCGAAATCGAATTGAACAGTGGATTTCAGTGGAAATTTGAAATTCGTAGCGGAAAGCACAATCGCGTTCAAATGATGAAAATGACATAAAAACACGCGAATTTGTTTTATTTCCAAAGTCAAAAAAGGGGTTTTTAGTTTTTCGAGGAGTGACGTCACTTTGGTACG
>JAXQQM020088516.1:0-32241 GCA_034641835.2 Pinus albicaulis | reverse complement strand
CTAGACTGTTTTCTGCTTTTTGAAGTTCCTGCATAATTTGCACCATGGGAGAAATTCTAGGCCTCGAGACATATGGAATCTCGATTCTTTGTCCAGAGACAGTGATAAAATATCCTGCAGTGTTGTCAGGAAATCTGAAGGAACCATGGGGCTCAACAGCGGCTAAAAATACATTTCCCAAGATGCAATCTACTGGTATATCTGCAACTGCAAATGATAGTTTCACACAACGGGAATCAAAACAAACAGCAGCTTTTGGAACTTCAAACTCTAAATATTTCTTTCCTAGTCTCATTACTTTCTTTTGTGCAGTAATCCAATATCTCGAAGGAACTATTTTCTTGGAAAGAATATTAATGTCTGCACCAGAGTCTATTAGTGCAGTGACATTATATACCCTGCCTGCAACACAAATGTTTACCTTAATGTGGTGTTGCTGGTATTGTACTGCCATAACCTGCATTTCACCGATTTCTCTAAAACCTACTGAAGCATCAAATTTGCCTTCAGCAACTTTAACATCTGATTGTGGTGCAGAGTGCAGTGTGTAATTTACATGTCTGCCTGAAACAGATGTAGAGGGTTGTTGCACTTGTGTAGCCTGGTGTTTCAGGACAAAAATCTCATTTTTCATGCTACGGATTTCAGTTTTGAGAGTGTGTATCTCCTTACTTACCTCCCCCAAAGTGAGTGCACGAGTTTTGTTGGAATTATGAAGGAGATACGATTTAGTGTTACGATCGTAAGAAGCATCAACAAAATTTGGCTTCTTACTTGAGGAACTACTGGAAGATCCAGTACCGTGCTGCATAAAAGCTTTGACTAATGCAACTTTAAGATCGCCTTCCTCCATGGCGCGAATTTGAGCAAATAATTTCATTTCATTTTCATCGGTCTGGGCCATGAGGACTGTTAGTTTACCATGAGATGCTTCTGGAAGAGAGTCATCAGCAAAAGAGTAGTCAAATTCAGAGTCTGAACAATTACAATTTTCTAGATTAGAGCAATGACAATACAGATTGACTTCTTCATCAGAAGAGGGAGAAGAAGACTCATCAGAGGAAGACTCAGCAGAAGATTGTTCAGCACGCTGTTGAATAGCAAGACGCTGTGACCGATTATGACAATCTGCTGTTTTGTGAAAGAAAGAATGACAATGAGCACATCTAGGTTCAGTTTTGACAGTAGTACTGGTAGATGGTTGTTTATTCTTTTGAGATTTCTCCCAGACCCTTTTTTGATTCTAAGGCTATTGGACACATATTAGAGTATGACCGGCGACCACATAACCAACGAACAACTTCATTCATACGGGCAATGCTACTCACGAAGGAGAGACTTGGCCTTGCTAAGTATCTCCTTTATCTTCTCAACACCACTTTATGTGAACCCAGCGATGAACCCATACACGAACCTACTCCCACGTTCACGCAACTAGCGGCCTATTCTGTGGCTTCCCTTCGCCTTTTACGGCCTTGGCGTCCCTCAGTGGTTTGGCGAACCTCTGGCGAACTTCTAGCGAACTTTCAAGAGTATGAGAAGATAAACATTGTCTTAACAGTAAATAACAATGCACAGAGTAACAGTACTTAATGATGCGGAACAATGAATATTCTCTCTTTTATTGATATCAGAATGATCTTACAATTTGATTACAAACTTATGGACTCAGATCTCTTTATCAGAGATTGACTGTTAACATTCTGGGACTATTGCTACGGTGAATGAGCGGCGATACGAGGCTTCTGGCCAAATTGCGGGGCCCTACGTCTCGGAGGCATAAAACACACAAACATATAGATAAGTTCCAATACATAAATTGGCCACTTTAGGTTCTTGCCTATGCAAGCACATAGACACGCGGGCTTCTCGGTTCTTTGGGAGCGGCCAGGTCAGTTCTCCGTGATGCAAGCAGATCGCAAAATTTGCGCAGATGCAGAGCAGGGAGCAATAACTCAGACTCTAAACACACAAATGCAAAAACTAACACTCTAAATGTCGATCTCTCACTCCAAATGCCGATGCCTTCGAATGAGCCTTACTCTTCCTTATATAGGATGGAAAAGGGGACAAGAATTCCTGTAGATCCATCGGATTATTGACACGTGGAAGGTGGATCATTGCTTTCGGGTAACACCAAAGTGACATCCGCGTAGAGATTCGGTCCTTCCGACATACACATGTGAAGGTGTGTGATTATTACACTGTGGATACCTTTAAGTACAAGGCCCATGAGGAAACAGAATAATTATCTACAGAGAGTATGCTTTTCGGACAGATGAAAAGCCCTCGAGAAAAGCTCTGTCACCGTAAACCCGTGACTGGGTATTATTACACAAGGAAAACCTTTATTTTAGTGGGGCTCCCGTGGACCACTTGTACTGGCTGTTGCAGGTGGATCCAAGATTTGAGCATCTGAATATCTGATTTTGTCGTAGAATTCATCATCCCATGCTTTGGTATAGATACGTCGAACAATCATAGGCTTATTTAGGATGACTTGATGTTTAATCTTGGTCATTACCAACCATTGATGGTGCATCTCCATATAGGACTTTAAAATGGGATTTCTCATTTTATGTTCAAGTCCTGCAATTTCTTTCACAGTTTGGCATGGATAATGAAAACATTCACCTACTGGACTTTCAAGACAATTAGTGCATTGTCCATGAAAATAGGCCTCATAGTAATGCGGATCCATGCTAAATGGACTAACACCATAGTCATACCACCAATTTTCTAACCAAGGTGCGGCTGGCTCTCTTGAGTTAATCCAAGTGAGAGAAAACTTTAACTTGGTATAGTGAGTTTCCTCTCGTCCATCTTTGTTTAACAAATCCCACCACAGATCTTTATAACCTACAAAATCATAAACAGTGTCAGGAAAAATAAGCTTTGGATCATTACCTGGCCCAGTTTGAAATCTGCCACCAGTGTATTGGCCAGGGTTCCTTGTTCTGTTTATGTGATATGTTTTGTAGTAGACTCTTGTTCTATCTCCACCTCCAATACAAATGACAGAGATGTCCCAAAATTATTGAGAGATTGCTCTTTCGGCTTCATAAGAAGCTATCATACTGTGTGAATACATCATATCATGTATCCAGCGACTTCCTTTGGGATACACTCTTCTCTTAGGAACAAAGTGCTGGAGATCATTATGGTTCTGTACATTTGCATCTAGCACTTTGGTATTACGGAGTTGCCAAGTAGGACTCCATTTTTCTGTGTAGACTGGCCATGATTCTTCATCTGATATATATCTTAGCTGTTCTCTCTGATGGGCCTGGTCCCATTCTGTGATGATAACCATAACATGTGTCTCTTCTTCTTCTGGGTCATCAATCTATTCTTGATGCTGGATAAATTCTCTGCTAAGAAAATCTGGCAAACAATTTTCTGAACCCTTAATATGTTCTACTTTAAAATCAAAGTATGCAAATAACGCCTGCCATCTTGCAAACTTTGCATCTTCAGTATTCTTAATAACTTTGGTGATTACCTTTGCCAGGGCCTTTGCATCCGTTCTTAGCAAGAAATGTTTGTTAGCCAAGTGAATAGAAAACTTACTGATACAGTTCCACGCTGCTTTAACTTCTTTTTCAATTGAAGCATAATTCTTTTCTGCTTTGCTCGACACTCCAGAGATGAACTGTACCACTTGTTCTTGATCTTTTGGGCTGTCTTCACTTGGTTTCTGCTTGAGTACACCTCCCCAACCTATATTGCTGGCATCTGTTTCAACAATCTTAAAGGCAGCATCATCAGCAACATAAAGAATGGGAAGATTATGAACCTTGGTTTTTATCTCTTTTACAGCTTGAGTATGTGCTTGTGTCCAAGGTTTTGGGTTCTTCCTCAGTCTCTGATTGAGCAGAGACCTGTCAATGGCACAAGAAGGATAAAAATTGCTTACATAGTTCAAACATCCTAAAAATCTCTGCAATTGAGTTTTATCCAGGATGACATTTGGAAACTTGTCTGCAAACTCAAGTGCATGGTTCTGTAAAGCAATTTGTCCATTTTCTATTGTGTGCCCTAAAAACTTAATCTTGGTCTGGCATAACTCCATCTTTTTCTTACTTAGAACCAGACCATTCCTTTGGACCAATTTCATGAATATTTTCAAATGTCTAAAATGGTCCTGCAGATTCTTGGAAAAGATTAGCAGATCATCAATATAAGCAAGCAGCCATTCATCATAAGGTCTGAAGATTGAATCCATTACCTTCTGAAATTTAGAAGGCGCATGTTTCAAACCAAATGGCATCACATTCCACTCGTAATGCCCTGCTGGTATGCTGAACGCAGTCTTCCATTTGTCATGCTCAGCGATTGCTACTTGCCAGAAGCCAGATTTTAAATCAAACTTTGAAAATATCTTGGCTCCAGATATCCTACGCATAAGATCTCCCTTATGTGGAATAGGATATGTGTCATCTGCAAGAATAGAGTTTAGAGGCTTATAATTAATGAAAAGTCTAGGAACCCCTCTAATTTGTTCACTTCTTTTGTTTACATAGAATCCATAGCAGTTCCAAGGGCTGCTGGATTCTCTTATCAGCTTTCTTTGTAGAAGCGGATCAATTTCCTTTTGGCAGAGCTGTCTATATTCTGCTGACATTGGGATAGCTCTGGACTTGCATGGTCTGCCCGTGTATCCTTCTTTGTAGGGAAGCTCTACACAATGTTGCTTGCGATGCCAAAATGCATTAGGTTCCTCCGAGCAACATGTGTTTTCAAATTCTTTTTGAAGTTCAGAGATTTGCTTCTGAACTTTTGGAGAACTCAGCTGGTCTTCTATTCTGATTGTGCTCTTATGGTCCTTGAGTTCTTCTAGACTGTTTTCTGCTTTATGAAGTTCCTGCATTTCCTGAACCATGGTCGAAACTCTGGTTTTAGAGATGTATGGAATTTCAATTCTTTCTCCAGAGACTGTAATAAAATATCCTGCAGAATTGTCAGGAAATCTAAAGGAACCATGGGGCTCAACTGCTGCTAAAAAGAAATTTCCCAATATGCAATCAACTGGAATGTCAGCAACTGCAAATGAAAGCTTTACACAACGTGAATCAAAACAAACAGCAGCTTTAGAAACTTCAAACTCTAACTTTTTCTTTCCTAGTCCCATAACTTTCTTTTGTGCAGTAACCCAATATCTTGATGGAACTATTTTCTTGGAAAGAATGTTGATATCTGCACCTGAGTCAATAAGTGCAGTGACATTGTATACTCTGCCTGCAACACAGATATTTACATTGACGTGGTGTTGCTGATATTGTACTGCCATGACTTGCATTTCTCCAATTTCTCTAAAACCAACTGAAGCATCAAATTTGCCTTCGGCAATTCTAACATCTGATTCTGGCGCATTATGCAAAGTGTAGTTTACATGTCTGCCTGAAATAGATGTAGAAGGTTTTTGAGCTTGTGGGGCCTTTTCTGACTGTGAAACTTGGAGTTTCAGGGCAGCAACTTCAGATTTTATGGCAGAGATTTTAGACTTTGTATTTTGTATTTCCCTACTCACCTCCCCCAAAGTGAGTGTACGAACTTTGTTAGAATTATGTTGGAGATACGATTTGGTGTTGTGTTCGTAAGAAGCATCAACAAAATTAGGCTTCTTACCAGAGGATTTGCTGGAAGATCCAGTACCATGTTGCATGTAAGCTTTAATCATTGCAGCCTTAAGATCTCCTTCCTCCAAGGCACGGATTTGAGCAAATAATTTCATTTCATCTTCATCGATCTGGGCCATGAGGACTTTCAACTTTTCTGGTTTGTCTTCTGGAAGAGAGTCATCATCAGAAGAGTAACTGGATTCAGAATCTGAGCAATGACAGTTTGCTGAATCAGAACAATGACAATACAGATTTACTTCTTCATCAGAAGAGGTAGAGGAAGACTCAGCAGAAGATTCGACAGCATGCTGTTGAATGCGAAGAGCTTGGGAGTGATTGTGACAGTCTGCTGTTTTATGGAAAGAAGAATGACAATGAGCACATCTAGGTTCGGTTTTGACAGTAGTACTGGTAGATGGTTGTTTGTTCTTTTGAGACTTCTTACCCAGACCCCTTTTTTATTCTAAGGCTGTTGTATTAGAGGTATGACTAGGCTGACCACATAACCAACAGACAACTTCATTCATTCTGACAATCTTGACATCTTTGGGACAGATGTCATGGGGCTGATAATAATGGGTCTTAGGAGTAGTACGATAATACCCTTTTCTTCCTTTATGCTGTCTTCTTTCTTTTGGCTTTCTGAGCTCGCGTCTCTTTCCTGAGCTCAGGCGATAAGTAGAGGCTCGACTTCGTCTTTGAGCTTTCTTGGCATGTCATTTGGACTTTCTGCGAGAAACCAGGGGATCATCAATGGTTATACCATATCTGTTGCAGAAATATTTAGTACCAGGAAGTCTATTTAATTTATCTATAGACTTTGTCATCTTGGAACTGGTACATAAAGTAATCAAAACTTTAGTAATAATAGAATAGAAAGCTCCCCAAAGATATACTTCAAGTGGTAGGGGGAAAGCTTCTTGTAGTTTCAGAATATCTACCAATTTGGATGGTAGAGCTGCAAGATAGACTTGCTTCCATAGTATGTTTTTGGGATCTTTGACCAAAAATATTCTTTCTATCCAGTCTCTACGGAAGTCTTCATACTGATTAATATTTCTGCACTCCAAATTCATCAGAATAAGTTCATTCTTATCTGTAAGTGCAAAATCTGCTCCACAGAAATGTTCTTGAATCAGTGCAGTGAGTGCACCAATCATATTGTTTTGTGGAGTACCATCATCATTAAAACGGATATCTCCCTGTTCATCTTTGAGCACCTCCTGCTCCATCTTGGTGAGCATTACAGGGGATGATTCAAGTTCCCACCATCTTGCCAATGTTCCTGTAAAACATGCAATGATTGTTTTCCAGGCTTGATGTCATTTTTGCCTCAGCACATCGTTATATTCGACAGTCATGCGATCAAGTACTTGCGATTTGAGTGGCGAGGCCCGTTAATATTCCACTCCATATGACTCCTTCATGGAAAGTATCTCTATTTGGGAGTTTAAGCGGGTCCATATAAATCGGGGGTAGCATGCAGTGAATTGAGGTTCTTGTGGCTCATAGATGGGAAGCATGTTTCTACATCTACGACTCTTCTTGAGCAGAGGTATAGTTATTCTTTCGACTCTTTCCTCGTTTTTGATTCGAGACTACGTGATGGCTTGAACTTCACTTAGGGAAAAACTAGGGAACTTAGAAGATTAGGTTGCTAAGTTCGTAATGACGTGGATACTTTTTCCCTTTGTATCGGAAATGAAGTCGGGTGGTTTCGGACTTTGCTTTAAACTCAATCATCCATCTTATCGGCCAGTTAGAAACCATATGCCTTGTGAGATAGACTTCCTCAACTATACAATTCTCTACATCTTCAAACCTCTTAAAATATTCTTTAGAAATATGTCTAACTACAGATAAATCACACTGTACAGAATTCAAAACTCTATGTACATCATTAACTGAAACTTGGACACTGTCCATCTGATCCTTCACCAAGGCAGTTTTGGCAACATTCTTTTCGAGTCCAGTAAGAGAAGTATTTGTCCAATTTACTTGCTCACTGACTTTCTGAATTCTACTCTCAACTCCTACTGCTGCAGTATCTCTTCGAACCAAAGGATATGCATTTGCTGAATTCTGTCCTTCTCCTAGGACAATACTTTTGAAAGGAGGGTATGAGGTAGATGTTTCAATTTTACTGCCATCAGGGGCTTACCAGGAATGTGAAGAAGAAGATGTGGATTCAGCCATCATAACAACTTCTAACTCCATTTTCTTTTTCCAAGAATAAAATGAAATCCAAACATTTTCTTCTTCCATATATGCTTTCCATTCATTTTCCATTTTTCTCTTTTCTTCAATCGGAAAAGCAAGCGCAAACTCATCAGCCTGAGGATGGGTAAACAGATCCCAATTTATCATCTACTTCATCCATTGAGCAGGGATCTGGTGCCGTGGACAACCATCCATTAAAGTATAAAACTTATGGATTTCAGGGACTGATGGTCTCTTAACATCTGGAGGCAGATCTTTAAATCTGCATTCAGGGATCAGTTTTTCAGCTTGATCAACATATCCAAGTCCATACTTGGGACTATTTGCAGGTCTTGTATTGGCAAGAATTTTTGTGAGCCGAGGATCTTCATTTTCTAGTGTAGGCACTAGATGCATCATAAGAACATGTTCATCTTCATGAGGGAATGGAATGTCTGAACATTTTGGATTAGGACAAGGGTTGGTTGAAGTAGAAGGAGGAGCTTCACCAGTCCTAAAATTATGGTTCTTATGAATGACCAGGTAGGCTAGATCCCGCAAATTTACCTGTTGTCTACATTGTGGACATTCTACACCCAGGGGATGGAAATGTACAATCTGGGCAAACTCAAATAAAGCAACATGAGAACAATTTGAAATAATAGAAGAACAACTAGTATCTGTACATTCAGGAGCTATGTATCTGGGAGACTCTTTACTCTCTGCTTCAATCCTACGTCTGTCAATTGTAGATCTTCTGGGAAAAGACAGAGTG
Source organism: Pinus albicaulis (assembly GCA_034641835.2). NCBI lineage: Eukaryota > Viridiplantae > Streptophyta > Pinopsida > Pinales > Pinaceae > Pinus > Pinus albicaulis. Next base: position 23,646 of record JAXQQM020088516.1, on the reverse strand, counting down.
GCTGTGGATTGGTCTTCTGTGATATTAACAGAGGTGATTTTCTGAATAGCGAGAGGCTTTGGATTTGGCACAATCCAGTGTTCGGGAAAAGATAGATCCTCCCATTTGATGGCTTGGTACCAATACACCTATGTTTTCCAATGAAGCACCAAAACACACTCTATTCCCTTAGGAACTCCAACGTTTGCAATTTTGATGCTTGCCCCTTCTTAATAAAATCTCATCTTTCAACTTCCATTTTCAACAAATAAATAACATATATAGAAAATTTTAGGCTCTTTCAATTAATGAAAAGTGGTTAGCCTTGTAAATATAAAAGTGATCAGCCTTGTAAAGATCATGTAAACATACTGCCATCCTAGGAGCCACTACTATGTATAGTATCGTGCAATGTGGAAAGTGTTTCTTTAACTATATCACCAAGATATTGTTTACCAATACAAGACAAGTAATTTTGATTATATCACTATTATGCAAGTTAATATTTTCATGTCTTGATTAGCAGCACCAGTTATCCCCACAAGAATATGATCCACCTTCGAAATGATGGAAATTGTTTATATACCTAATAATAATTTTTCACTAGAAGATCATAGAAATGAACTGAGGAGCATTGTGGCAACTATTACAGACATCAAGGTTTTTAATGATTCAAATGAATGTCCCAAAGTCTTGTATTAATAAGCCCAAAAGTAATGTCTAGTTTCTCATTATGGTTGGAAAGTATAAACTAAAATACTCCCTCAGCTTACACATTTGTTATATAGTATCAAGCTCCACTGCACCTCACCTTTACCTTATACACCATCGCTTAGTGAGAATTATATGATGGAATGAAACCACCTACCACTATGGTTTCCAGAAGTGGTTATCGGGTCCTGCACAAAGTTGTTTTGGCAAAATTCCTTTGGGGATCGGGATCAAATCAACCTAGGCTACGTCAACAAAGTGGTGGGGGAAACCCACCCATTGGGTGCCTTGGAACAGTTAACTGCCCCCTAGTTCACACCTGATATGCTTTTCTCATTGTCGTTTTATGTGGCTAGTTGATCTTTGCCACATGTCAAATGGATTTGGAGAAACCATGTCAATCATGAGAGAAGGATTTTTAAGAAGGTGACCATGAAGGTTGCCAACATACGCTTAGGTTATGCCTTCTTGATTTATTTGAGTATTTGCAATATCATCTCTATCTTGGAAGAAAATGTCGGAATCTAGATCTGGGAGGACAGATTTTGGCTTGCTAAGGTTTGGATAATCTAGAAGTGCGATTACAACATGATTCAACTTTTTAGATGACTACTTCAGGTGAATTCCTTTATGCAGTCAGGGTTGGGTAGGGCATGTGGCTCTTCTTAGTGTCGCTTACCATTGGAAGATAACATCATTAGGGAATGCGACTAAATGGAGTCAATTAATTATTTTGGCAGTGTGTTACTCAAATCCATATTCCATTTGTGGCAATGTGAGAAATTATGTTCAAAGGATGAGGATGGGATGGGATAAATGAAGGTGTTGAGTGTGATTCGACAATGCATTAATAATAGCATCGGTGTGCCCTACACGGTCACCCCTATGAACCATGCTTCTTTTTTAAGATGTTATCACAATCATCACTTCTCAGATATGTTGTTATTTGACTTCTGGATATTTTTGGTGGTTCTATATGCCACAAGTTAGAGTTTAAAAAAAATATGTGGATAGTCCCAAAGATATTTTGACATATTTGATAGGCATATTGTTTCTTCTATTTATGTATTTTTAAAAATAAAACTTGTACTTGTCAACGAAAATCATAATGATAATGAAATGAGTGATCAATGAAGGAAAAACATGATATAATATAGCTTCTAACATCAATGTGAGATTTATCCAATAGTTACTCAAATATGTTATCGATCACTTATATTTTGATTATTATTAACTAATGATGATAATTGGTACCAACTATAATTTATTTTCTCATTGTCAACTTCTTGTTTACAATTACACATAATGATATTAAAAATATGTAAAAACATTTGAATGTTGGTAAACTAAATCTCTTGACTAGAGTAATGAAATGATATTTAGTCTTACTGACATATTAGAAATAAAGTTATGACATAGTATACATAAGACACACAATACAAAAATAGATTAAGAAATTTGATCATCCAAATCTCCTTACAGGATCAATAGTGGAATGATATCAATCTATGAATTTATTTTATTAATTGTAAATTACTCTTGATTCTAAATTTCATTAATTATTTCACTTTATTTTGAATGGAATCCCTAACAAATAATATAGGCTCAGAGAAAAAAACCCATTGGACATTAAAAACCATAGGAAACTAAATAAATATGGTAGAATGGGATCCACATTGGATGATAAAATTGTTTTTCATCCATGTCAATGCTTTTAGAGTGGAAAAAATGGAGGAATAAACTCTTAGGAACATTTTTACTAGTGGGCTCCAATTTGGAAAATTATGGTATGAAACCTTTGGGTAGGATTTTGAGTCACCACTTGTTTCAAATGTTCCATGATCACTTGACGTATGAGAATATATAGATGGATCAACATTTGATGTGATGTCATTTTAATTGTTGAGGCTAGTTCAAATATTCCAATGCATACTAATGCTTTAGTATATTACAGAAAACATATAATGTGACCCATTTTGGAACTATTCTGGGACTATGAATGGGAAAGGTGAGCATGACGGGGCTGGGACATGCATTCAAACTACACTACAAAGGGAGGTGTTGAATTTTACATGAAATCCTCATTTCGGAGATTTGAAACCTATGGTCCAATGGTTCTCCAAGATAATGTTAGACGGAGAAAATAGCAACAAACATCTACATGAACTGCTCATGTCCAAAGAAATTTTGTTGAAGTGGCCAAAATAAAATGATGTCATTCATATCATTGCAGGATAATATCAGGAACTTGTTCATTTCAGTCATTTATGAGCTCAAAAAACCATATGCTCAAAATGTGGATTTGAAAACTAGCTTGTTTTTGTGGAGCATATAGTAGTGGATAATGGGATGATTGTGAATTAGTGGACTCGTTGATGTATAAGATAATGTGTCTGTTGCAATATAACCATGTGTAGTTGTTGAAATAATGACAGAGGGTAAATCAACCATTTCAACAATTTATGACCATATCTATGATCTTATACAACCAAGGGGAAATATCTCACATTCTATCTCTGATCCATTTTTTCTAACTATGTTATTAAGATCCCTTATATTTTCATTCAACCATACATTTCCTTGTTTATAGAAAACATATAAGCAATTGTTTCCCCAAAATACAATGAATGGGGCATTGATTATTGGTTAGCATGATGCATAGGAATGAAACAAACCCTCAGTAGATCATTCAATGATGATGAAACCAATGAATTTACAACTCAATTAATGATTTTAAATATTGAATATCTTATATGAGATATAAATTCGAGATATATTGGTTTTTATGTTTTAATGGATTATAGACTAGGGGGAGATGTGTATCACTATCCGAAAGTTTTCATTAGTACAAACATTCAAGTATGAACCCCATATACAAGGAGTTTGCACATGCTACTTCCTACCTCATTCAAAGCATAAGAGACTAATCCAAACCATTAGCAAAAAAGGTGATACGAATGAATTACTTGAATGAAATTAGGTAGTTATAAGAATGAGGAAGAATGACCTCTTGAACAGTATCTTCTCTATTAACATGTGTGATATTACTTTCAATACATATATATTTCATATGAATAAATTTTGATAATGAATTTAAATATGAGTAAGATTGATTTAATGCATTGGTATGACACTACTTCCATTCTTTGTGCTTAGGTTATGCAAATTGATTTTAGAATTTTTTGTTTAAATTCCATGATATGAACCTTGTAACTCTTGCACGGTGATATAAGAGAGAGGTTGGAGATGTGGAACATGAAGCACCCTCACTACTCATTTTATGATCTGTGATGAGTTTCTTCACTTGAATTTCAACATATCTGTTTGTATGTGTAATAATTCATTTTGGAATTTTTTTAATTAAAATGCTTTCTTTATGCATCCCCCAAATAGGAAAAACATGCCCCATAAAGGAGAAAAACTTTATCTCCTTCTTCTAGAAGTATGAATAATATTGGATTTCATAATGAAATTGATTGTGGTGTGAGTGGAAGTCATCCACGAGTCACCTTTGAGATCCATTTTGTATGTAGAACATGATATTCTATAACTTCATGCTTGGACATGTAACATCATTTGTATATTGGAGCCATTTTGAGGGTTGGTGTACCATTTTTTTTAAATATATATCTTAGACAAGTTTGAGTATGTATATATATATATATATATATATATATATAATGGAACATGTTTTGTGAAGAAGTTTTTGTTTATTTGATGTTCTTATGTTAGAATGATCATTTTGATATGAATGTTTTCAAAATAATCGTGGATTCAATTTTTATTGTTGAAGAAGGTGCATTAGTTGAAGTTATTGCTAAAGAATGCACACATCATTTGGGTTATCCATTAAAATAAAAAACAAAAAATCCACCAAATCACTCGACATTTGTTCTAAAATTCATGACCTCCTTCTAACGATGACTTCCATTCTAATGCAACAACATCAATTAAAAAAATTATTTAAGTGTAATTAGATGTAGGTTATCTAGAATAAGCTATGTAGGGACAAGATGATTTCTTTCGTGTATATATATATATATATATATATATATATATATATATATATATTTATTTATTTATTTTGAATAAGAATATAATTCAAAGAGTGAAGTAATTTTCAGGATGGTAGAGATATTCAAGAGATTTAGACTTGATATTTTTTAGTAATGGATGATACAAACTATTCTCTCATTGTTGAAGAAACTCTTCATTATTTGTGTAGATATGATTATTTGGAAGAAATAGACATCATATATCAGAAAATAAAAATAAAAATTATGACTATCTATGAAATGTGTTCTACATAATTTTTGGTATCACATAAATGATAAGCAAATGAGTGGATGGTGTCTTGATAATGTCAAAGAGTGTGAACTAGTATGCTCTATAAATGTTGGGTATTTGCATAAAGCAACACATAATGATTCTTAGTGTTGTGGATGTTGTATTATTGCAAAAGAAATATGAGTATTGTTGATAGTTACAATTTGAACATTGAATAGGTGTTAGACACCGTGTGCTTTATTTCACAAACCACACATTATGTATGATAGAAGAGATCCACAGTGGTTGAACTACACATCAAAATTTTGTATGTTGAAGTTCATGGATAAAGTGTGGACTTCTCAGTACGATTTTTGAGGATCATTTCTCATACGCAGAGAAAAGTTATCCAATTGGTGATAGTCAAAGGAATGTAGCCATCTATGTATTATTATTCATGGACCAACATGATATTAATAACAATCATATATGGACCATGAGGATTGTTGAGAGTTTTCTCATTAGCATAAATAATAGAAATAAAATTTTGTGTCTAGGTCGAAGTATGCAGACTTCACTTTTCGGTGGATAGATCCACCATGTTTCCTAAGGCCACAGAGTATGTGTGCACCATAAATTTGGTGTACCTCATTAATGTTCTTGAATATCTTGTTATTTTTTGTTTTGGAAACACGTTGGTGATTTTTCCCAATTATTACTAATTCATGTTGATACAAAGCCTGTATTTTTTTCAGTGAATTTTTGAAATTACTAAACTCCTATCATGAGGATAGCTAGAATAAGGTTGTTCTAGATATCAAGGTTCTATAGTAGATTGTGGAATTAAGTTGGTTTTTTAACAAGATATATTTAGTCACATAAGAAGATGTTGAAATAAACACCTTTAGATCTTGATGTTTCACATGTTTTTTTCAAAATTATAAATGAAAAGTTTGTGAATGCCCTTGCACCCATTGACAGATCATGGGAATTTATTAGCTGTTTATGGATTTGCAACTAAATTTTTTTTTCTCATAATTAGTTGTAGTATTCGGTTGGATATGAGCTAGATAAGTATGCACATGAATGATTGAATTTTTTCATTACAAAGGAAAAATCCTTGGTCCAACATAAATGGAATGAGGAAAAAAAAACCTGAGATTCAACTTGGAACATATATTTAAGTGACCAGTCAAATAATACATCAATGTTGTATTGAGAGATTTCTCAAAGTGAAAAAAAAAATCTTCCAACTATTTGTGCCCATGTAGAATGGAATATTTCACTGTCATAACACCATTATACCATGTTGATTGTATGTAAGATCATGTTGGATTTCTAATTCATGCTACTATATGATCCATTGAAAAAATGAGAAGGATTTCCAACAACGTGGGACCATGAGAATAAATTTTCAACGTGTGAGTGTGCATTAAAAACTTTAAGGGGTCACTGCCTAAAAATCCCAATGATTGGTACATCAAATATGCTAACAAATGGAATGTGAATGACTCTAGTATGTGTATTTTTTACACAAGGGCTTCACTCAATGAACCGATGATATATAACTTGCATTCACGAAACACTAAACAATATCCTTAATTTGACTACATATTGAAAAATACCTATAAAAGCACATTATTTAACCCCCTAGCAATACAAACCCAATACACCTTATCAATTTAAAAAACGCCTACTTTCACACGTATCCATTTTTTCATTAACATTTATATGCCCCATTATATTTTTTTCATTAACTTTCAGCTCCATTTTTATACCTGCCAATATGAAAACTCTTTACCCCCTATTATATGCTCAATATATTATGTCATTGTTTCCTCAATATATATCCCCCTATATAAACTCACGTGACATGCTATTTCTCCTCCATTGAATTCATTGTGAGTTTTTAGTTTCCTTCACAAAAAAAAAAGATGCTCAATATTATTTTTATATGGAAAATTAATGTGAAAGAGTGAAGTATAAAGGGCGCGGGTGATATTAGTGAAGGTGTTATTATGATATTTTTTATTGTTAAAAGCATAATTGACACTTGATTAAACATATGGTGATATTTGTTTTTTTTTTTTTCTAATTAATAGTAATTTGGTTGCATTCAAGAAAGGGGATTATCATAAAATAAACAAAGTATAGATAAATTATAATTTTACTCAATTGAGGTGAAAAATGACAATTAAATATCTATTTTAGAAAATATAAAATATAAATTTGAAATAAAAGTAAGAGTGTAAAAACCCTAAGTTAAAATCCATTTAATAAATTTAATAAAGGAAAAAAAAGACCATGGTCATGGGACACGTATTCCAAGCTCAATGTTTGGAAAAATCATAGTGACGAGGATCGCTTTTGATTAATTAATAGCTATGGAAATTTACAAATATAATGATAAAAGAAAAGAGGCATTAATTTCCATTTTATTTATGAAAATAATGGAAAATAGGTGAAAAGGAAGATGAAAGGTCACAGGTTGCATGTGCGGAGTAAAATGAAGGAAAAAGATGGAAAATGAAGAAAAATAGAGGCCTTGATTATGAAAAGTATTCCAAGGATTAGTTCGTAGCTTTTTGTCAATTTTAGCTTGGATATCTCTCTTCTACTCCCTCTCTCTCTCATACTATTGGACACAGGGTTTTCTTGGACCACTCTTGGAGGAGTGTGTCATACTTGTGATTTGGAGAAATAAGGAAAGGAAAAGTAGGAAAGCACAAGAGGACAACAAGTTTTTCTTTTAGATACCGAGTTGCATGTATGATTTCCTTGCTAGTTTTGGCATTCATGGCACATGCATGTGGTTTCTTGGTTATGAACTGTCATTGGCATGGAGGATTTCCTAGATTTAAAGTGGTCTTGCCTATCCTTAGCATTTGCTAGATAGGCATGTTGTTGTGGGTTTGCATTTTTTTTCCTGATTGGTGCTCATGTTCCTTATGGGTGTGGGTTGAGTTACTATTTCTTGGAAACCTGGGTGGGACGAGCGCTATCGAAGCCCAGTAAAAATTTCAGTTGAGTTACTAGTCCTCGAAGCGTTGGTTGGAAAAACTCTCTAGAATCCCTTGGTGGGTTGAGTTAGTATTCCTAGAAGCCCTAGTTGTAAAAACGCTTTGGAATCCCGATAGAAGCTCTAGGTTGAGTTACTAGTCCTGGAAGCCCTAGTCGGAACAAATGATCTAGAGCCCTATGCAAATTGGACAGAAAAGAATATGGTGATGGTTAGTAATGTCTAATTATGAGGTGGAATCATTGGTCGAGGGTTGAGGCATCTTGGCCTCTCGAAGCCCTGGTTTAATTTTTTTGGTTTATTCCATGGTATCTCACTTTCATGCTTAGAATATGGCACGGGGTTGATTGGATGAAAGAATGATTTTGTTCAACCCAATCTATTGTTGGTAGGTACATGGAAGTCGCAGACCTGGTTACATTTTTCATATTTTAATAAGATATAATTTCCTATTGTATTTGATAGGTAATAGTGCTTGTTATTATGTTATCTTAATGGTTGTTCTACCATTGTTATTTTGCTGGTTATAAGCATGGTTATATGACATATATTAGCCATGTATCTCATCATGTTTTGTTTAATACATGAATGAACAATGAATGTATGACCTAATATATGATTTGGTATCCATTATGAGGAGGAACCAGTCCTTCCTAATAAATCTTAGATAAGTATGAATTCCCTATGATGGGATGTGTTTATATGACCTATAGATTACATGTTCATGATGTTATCTATGGAATGTATGTCATGGCTAGCCATTTTTATATTAGGTTTGTGTTCAAGTCTTTCATTAGAGGCCTTGTAATCATGTTATTTATCATTTTTAGAGGTTTATTGAAGTTTCGTGTAACATACCCTTCCCACATTTACCCAAGAAATCAGCCAGTCAGGGTAAATATGTGACGAGAGGCTACTATAATAAGATTCAACCCCATAGATGGCCTTAAGGAAGTGTAACAGACGAAAAAAAAAAAAAAAAAACCTTTCCATTAGGCTAGACTAACCTTTTTCCCTCTATGAGCCATAGTCACGTACATAACGTTGCATTCCAGCAGCTAAGAGGCTATAGTCGCAGGCATAACACTGCATGCCAGAAGCTAGGAAGATATAGCAACAAGCATAACATTTCATTCATATTCAGAGGAATAACAATGCATGTGAGTGGATATAGCCCCAACTACTCAATTTTATGCCCGCGAATATGGGATTTGAGCCACCTTTTTAGGCTTAGAGCCCAGGTAACTTCCCAGAACTTCAAGAAAACTTAAGGGATGATAAATAAAAATAGGAAAATTAAACAAAAGAAACCACATAATTTAGAAATGATCTGGACACCTCCTATCCATGACAAGCATCTTTTCAAACATGTCACAAACGTGAAATCTACGAGTATACAAAAAACAAATAAGCATAGGGGGTCTCATACGTATCTGAGAATTTCTAAGAAGAATTTCTCCCTTACATCATTAGTTGCAATACAATCTATTTTTCCATAGATTCATTGTGCATTCATTTACATGTAAAAAAATGGATAGAGCCATACATCATCACTAATAGAATACATGCTTATAACATACATAATAACAATAGAAATGTAATGGATATAACAATAATTATTCCATGGTGTTTGAAACTCCCAAAGGACTCCCATCTATTCCTAATCATTATCATGCTATTCATTTGATTCCAGGAAGTGTTCCTCCAAACATCAAGCCTTATAGATATACTTATGCCCAAAAGAGTGATATTGAACATATGGTTGCAAAAATGATAGAGCATTGTATAATTCAACCTAATCAAATTTCTTTCTCTGCTCCAATAGTATTGGTGCAAAAGAAGGATGGATCATCGCATATGTGTATGGATTATAGGGAGCTCAACGAGCTCACTAATAAAGATAAATTTCCTATCCTCGTCATTGATGAACTACATGGAGAAATTTACTTCACCAAGCTCAATATTCATTCTGAATACTAACAAAATAGAATGAAGACTGAAGACATTCATAACACATCATTCATAACTCATGCGAGTTATTATGAATTTTTTTTCATGCCTTTTGGCCTTACTAATGAACCTTCCACATTTCAAGGTTTGATGAATTCCATTTTCAAACCAACCCTTAGAAAATTTTTGTTATTATTTTTTGATGATATACTGATCTACATCACGCATTTGAAGGATGATGTTCAACATGTTGACATGGTGCTCAAAATATTGGAGGAGAAAAAAATTATATGCAAAAACCTCTAAATGTTTCTTTGGACTATAGGAGGTCGAATATTTGGGTCATATTATATCTCATGAAGGTGTTAAGGTTGATCCTAACAAAATTAAATCCACTAAGGAATGGAAAATCCCTACAACCATAAAGCATATTCGAGGATTTCTAGGATTAACGGGGTATTATCGCAACTTTGTTAAGAATTATGGGAGAATATCGACACCTCTAACATCATTTCTAAAGAAATGTGTATTTTCTTGGACTCTAGAAGCAATTAAGGCCTTTAAACATCTTAAAGTGGCAATGTGTGAAGAAACAATATTAGCTACTCCAGACTTCACAAAAGCCTTTATTATGGAATGTGATGCTTTAGGAAATGGAATTGGTGTGGTTTTTGCTGGTTTGCAAGTGTGAATGAGATTATTCAACCCTTTCCCACATTAATCATCAATCTAGGGTGTGTTGGTTATTGCAAGGCTAACGTGCAAAATATATGCAGATGACAATTACACAATCTTGTATTAATCATGGATTCAATAAGCTATGGAAAAAGACAAAACCATTATAAAAACAATGAATGGATAGAAACAATCAATTGTAAAATAGAGAATACATTCCTAGCAATTAAGACTTGAAACAATCACAATAATTTTCACATAAATTTAAAAAACACACGACATAGTAGAAGAAAGTAAGCACACATAAGTAAAACAACACCTGGTCAAGCGATTGGGCCCAACTCCCTGATCAGAGCTGGGGTATAATCAACAAATCATGAAGAAATAGAAATATGATTTGCATTAACTTGAAAATTCCTATTACATATTCTCGATTCCCTTGGTAGCCAAACCTCGATTCACAATTTCATACCCTTTCATAACAAATGATTACAATTGTAGTTCCTGAAATCATGGCAACTATTTCCTACAATCCCATAGTTGTTATGATAGAAAAAACTAGATGCGAAGAATAACAAAGGAAGGGATCTGAAGTTGCTATGTCGTTGCATCGCTACCCAAGATAGTGCTTCCAGCTCAATAACTCTCCCTGGAATTGCAAATGTTGTCATCCAACCTCCAAATCTGCAAAAATAACTAAATTAAGAAACCTCATAGGTAATAATCCCCATGACTATGCTTCATTGACTCAATAATCCATAAAGACATGATAAGGGGTTTATCTGTGCACGTTAGAAAGTGAATTGAATGTTAATGGTAAAAATGGAGAAAGTCAATAGGATAGAATGGAAGTAAAATATATGTAGGTTTGGCTCCCAACATCTCCCCCCAACTCGTCTTTTGGCATGTCCTCATGCAACTCGTCGCCTGTGCAAGTCTGGGTTGGAGTGACTGTGGTCCACGTGAAGCTAAGTAAGGTCATATTTCCCAGCATCTGTATCCCTGAGGGTTTATAAATGTCTCTCAAAAGAAATTCATTACACCAATCATTTCTCACATTATAAGACAAAGTGTATTGATATGTTGGCAGACATATGATGGGAAATTGGAACCTCAAAGCTGTCCACTAGATCCTGCAAGTGTGTATACATGCAATATAACATGGAAACCTATCTAATGCTCGTGAAAATTTAGGAGCCCCAAAAGGTTCATAGATTCTGATGACTGACGATGACAACATCCATATTTCACGGAAGTTGTCCCGAGCCTTTTCTGGAAAAGTGACCACTTGCTTGGTACATAAATTAGTACACCATTTTTGTGTTTCCAACACATGTGCTTTATGTCCCTCAATCTATAAAATGGTGGCTTGCTTGTTATAAATATTCATAGACTGGCTATTTTCCCTTTGAAGGACAAATGGATTCATAGCTTGATTTTCTTCAAATGTGTCAAAAGACTTCTTCAATTTAACCTGATTGATGGTGTAGGAAGTAAAACCTCTTAATCGAACATCTCCCACAAATGGAACTAGATTAAATGTTTTATCATCACTTAAGAAACATTCATGCATGTATAGTTTGCACGTAAAATGCGGGTTCATGACATCATGAACTCTTAAGATGTGAAAAAACTATATCGGTCTTCAATTTCATGACTAATATCATAAGGGGTGCTCTTCGGACAGAAGAAAAGATACTTCTCCTGAGGAAAAAAAGCATAGTGTGAGTATGGGGTCCACAATCCATTACCTATTGTGTCAAGGTAAACATTTCTTCTTTATTAGCCTTTAATATTCAGACTTGCTCTTCTAAACTCTCAATCTTCTTTCGATGCTTCTACCTCTTTTATTTTGTTTATCCATCAGGTCTATATACCCAATGATGATCTTTGAGTCCTGCTCGTAGATTCTCTTTACGTCTTCTTGGTGGTCCTTTAAAGTGATTGTTCCTTGTTGGAGATAGGACACAACAACCTCCCATTTCTGAATTTCAGCAGATAAAAATAATTCTCGGGCCTCGAACATATATTCAATGGGCTCAGTCTCTGTAGTAGTAGAGTTCATAGGAATTTCCTCTCTCTGTGCTACAGTCGAGATAGCCTAGGCCCTAGATTTTATAGCTTTTCTCGTATATATCCTCACTCTCTTTTGTAAACACGATACCCTCTTTCTTAATTTGCGATTTTCCATATTTAATTGCATGGCTTCCTTAAATTGAAGTTGATACCTTACTTTCAGAGGGGTCCTTATTTTTTAACATCGTTCTATAATTTCTTGTTTAACGATGACTTCTTCTATTGGTCGCATAGTTGGATCGGTATTTGGTGGGTTGTTGTCAACAAAAGTGTCGACCGGCTCCTCCTTCACCCTATCCTCCTTGAATTGTTTCCACACTTGGGGAGAAACCTCTTCAACTTCTCTTTCTAGTTCAAAAATTCTTGCAGCCATATACACAATGAACTAGACATCCTCCCTTACATATTTTCTATTGCAAGGTCATCACCTAAAGGTTGAAAAATTGCTTTTGAGACCTGCAGTTCATATTCTATAATAAAAATTTATTTTAGCGGCCCTAACGGGGTATAATCGACTACAATTTCTTTGACTTGACCTTCGATCAACATAGGTTCTCCTATCTCAGTGCCAAAATTTACATTTCCAATTTTCTTTATCTGTGTATCAGGAATAACTGGCTCCTGACTTAGCGTACCAGCCATTGTATCCCAAATTGTTCCAACAAAATCTAGAATTGGGGGAACAACTCTTTCTTTCACCGAATGCCAAGGGAAACTAAACTTCTTTGCCCATTTTGTTAAGGTTGCAAGAAATGGGGAATGAGGAACATCTTCTTCAATTTTTTTCCTAACCATGCCTGTTCCTTTAGGTTATTTCTCCTCATCCTCTTTTTTTGCTGATTCGACTACGATTTCTTCTATATCATCTACCTGTCCAGTAGTCAACATTAGTTCTTGTGGATCAGTTCAGACCACAGGACCTTTCCCTTCTACAATTTCATGGTTTTTCTGAGCTAATGGTGGTGTTTCTTGTGTAACACCACCATTTGCTTCATAATCCAAACTTGGTTGGACACATGTTGTTGGTTCTTGTGTGACAACACCACTTATCAATCACCTAGACTGGTGACGATCCACTTTGTGCAGTTTCATTCGACGTTGGTTCCTGTGGAACAACGTCGACTTCATCCTCCATCTCCCTTTATTCCATCCCTAATGAACCAACAGGCAATTTTGGTTCTTGTGTGATAGAATCGATTGTATTTTATTTTGTTTCCATTGCTTCTTCCCCTACTGAACCAACATGCGATGTTGATTCTTGTGTGACAACATCGACGGTGGCCTCCTTTACCTCCATTTATTTTTCTTCATGCTTCTCCCTTGAATATCACGGCTTACATTACCTCATTTGATAGTTCAAAAAATTGTTACTAGAGCACAGGGATTTGAGCCAGCGCATGCATTACCAATAACCATACCAACCCATGATTTGTAAGGACCGCTAATACCTGTCAGGAGTGGCGATAAAATTGTGCCATCAGCTAAAGAATTTTCATAGGAAGAAAGGCATATCCAGCAAATGAATTTGTGCCTACCAAAACAGAAGGTGTGTCAAGAGCTTAAAGTGGTATTTAAACATAGTAGAAAGTTTTCCTTCAAAAGTGATACATGTAATCACAAAATATTTCAACTTGCCCCATGGATATGGCAGGGACTTATGATCATATCCCTTTCCCCTCTGAACTATTATTTCCTCGGCCTGTAAAAAAAAATCTATGAATTTTGGCAAGGGTGACTTCCAAGAGAACCATTTTTGCTCCTCCTGTAGTAGTCCACTGAATACTGAGATGACTTCCTCTATGACAGAAATATTCAAACCTCGCAGTCTGGAGTGATTTCCATCCAAGTTCAATGAAAATTCGACTGTGATAGCCTCGTCGAATCCTTGCAACCTTTTAAAGTACACATAACAGCCTGCATCTACAAGGATTTTCCATACATCTACATTGTTGCGAGCCAAAGTTGTATTCTTTGCTTCATGTCTCACAACCAATCCATCCATTCTTCAATAGCTTAGTAACAACACTTTGGAGTAGCAGGGGACCATTGGGAGGGAGTACAGGCAGGTAATCCTTGCGGTTATAGAGTGGTAGAAAATGAAATGTGGTAATAGTAAACTACGGAAGGTGATTTTTTGGAAAATGGGAAAAATATGGTGGATTATGGTAATAATGGAAGATACTAATGGTAATTATTCCACAAAATTGGAAATAGATTTTTAAATAACATAAACGTAGTTATTTCTAGTCCCAATGCATATTAATAATTGTGCGGAATCGGGTAAGAATCATGGAATGTACATATTGGCACACGTTCTGATGATGACATTGGAAAATCATTATTATGATTTGATTACGCTGTTGTTTTAGTTATTACAACTCCCGCCCCCAAACTAAATAGATTACCATCCATGGTCATGTCAATGTCATGTTAATGGAATATTTAATCAAATCCACAAAATTCGATCGAGGACATACTGCGATCACCTTAAGGTGAGTACCGCCATGGTTGAATCGGGTTTAATGAAGTACTTCACAATACTGAGGAGTAACAACCATTGGCATTGAAGATTTATGGATAACAAAGACTGTTTATTAATGACACCGTACTTAAAAATTTACATAGTAACAAATGTTGTATTAAGTAACAACATCGATACTTAGAAAATTTTATGGAGTAAATAACACAAAGAGGAGTAATGAAGATTTCGCTGCCTAGAAATAAATTTCGTAGTAAATGCAACCGCAGGGAGTAACAACATAGGGTACTTATTTTGTGGCTAGCAACAAACCCCCTTTTTTTATTTAGTATTATTACTAAATAAAATGTGGGGACTTACTAAACGTAAGGCTACGATTAGATTTGTTCGCTAGAGGCCAAAAATCCTCTCTATCATAAACCTATAAAAATCCCTTTGAAAGAATATTGTGAAAATCTTAAGTTTATGATAGATTTTAATAAAACTACTCTTTGAACAAGATAGTGCATCCATAAATAATATATACCTTTGATAAAACGCATTGGTCACAGATCGCATAGCGCAGAAAACAGAATTGGTTAATGAATATCTTTTGCGCTCTTTTCAAACATGCGCTTTTGCGATTTTGCGTTATGCGCTCTTTTCAAATATGCGATCATGTGATTTTGCGATATGCGTTGTTGTGATTTTTGCGATATGCGCTTTGCGCTATTGCGCACTCCTTTTGGCGCCTTATTCTTTAGATCAGATGATTTCATATTGCGATATATATTTATGACATTAAGTATATCATAAGAAGAAATCTCCGCAGATCGCGCAATGTCGCAGATTCATGTAGGCGCCGCTATCCTAAGCAATTGCTATGTTATGTCAAATCCGTTATGCGCTTTAATGACTATATTAAATGATTGGATTGATTATTAATGTGAAAAGAGATTGTGTTTAGATT
Source organism: Pinus albicaulis (assembly GCA_034641835.2). Classification (NCBI taxonomy): domain Eukaryota; kingdom Viridiplantae; phylum Streptophyta; class Pinopsida; order Pinales; family Pinaceae; genus Pinus; species Pinus albicaulis. Next base: position 7,542 of record JAXQQM020088516.1, on the reverse strand, counting down.
GAAATTCGTTTCATAATTTAAATATTATATTTCATCCGCGTTCATAATCAAAACAGTCTCATCACCTTTCTAATATCATTACTCTCATTTATTCGTAAAATGCAGGCACGAAGGAGCGGATTACTATACAAAGCTTCCGATATACACTATGGGTAAGAAAGAGAAGAGCTCAAATTCTAAGAGCAAAGAAATGGCTTCACTATACGCAGACACCGCCTGTAACAAGGATGCCGGCATATCTACTTGGGAAGGAATGAACAATCTGTTAGAAGATGAAAACCCTGTGGTGATAAAAGTTGTAACTACAGCAGGTTCCAAAGATTCGTCTGAAGCAAATCTTAGAGACTTGGCTTTCTCATTTCTGCATAGAATAGCGGCAAGGCCAAGGATTCTCCCATATACGGACATGGTGAAATGGGTGCCGGACAGCACTGATATTTCAAACAGGCAATTTAAAACTCCATCTGAAGAGCTAATCGGGTCATTTTCCATAGAAGATGTGAGATTAATGTATACGCTGCCAGAACCACAGGTGACTTACAACAGAAAATTCATGGAAGATTTTGCCAGAGAACACGCGAATTTGGCAGAATGCACAAAAGAATGGACTAAAAGAAGTGAACCATTGAAGAAAAACAAACAAGGTATGTACAGCACGGGTTCGCTTACTTCTCCTTATTGTTTTACTGCTGCCATGTTATGCAGGCTTTTTAGAAAGCCTGACATAAATATGATTTTACCCGAATGGCTTCCTTTGTTGAACACGGCCGTTAATTCTACAATCGTAGTACGGGCCAAAATCCTATCTGATACTATGACCACTGCTATTTTTCAATACCGGACCAAACGAAATGTTTCCCAGCGGGTTTATCTGCCTTTTTATTTATCTTCTTATGTCATGGACGCCATTTGCTATGTCTCTAAATTCCCTGTAATGGGCTGGAAATGGACTATCCAAGACCCTTTTCCCATTCATGTGTACCATAAAAAACTGTGGGAATCTAAGTTTGTTCCCCATTTTTACCAAATTTGTCATGGAATCATGCTGCCATTGTACAGAACATTGTATAACAAGGATCCCCCGAGGTTATCCTCAGAAACAGAGGTTGATATTCTCCCCGTCGCAAGATGGTTTGGGAGGAATGTTTCACCTATATTAGGTTTTGGAAGTTATAGGCTTTCCACATGTGTTACTCTTTCAATGTCTCCGCATAGACTCAGAAGCCCGGAAATTGCTTATCGACTTGTAGTCAGTCGTGAGAGTGTACATGACAAAGACTTAAAAGACAAGAAAGGGCATTTGGCCATAATTTCCCATAAAATGTGGAACATTTTCACTGTTAAATATTGGTCATGCATTTCATGAGATAGGCAACATTACATGCCTACAGTTGTTCAAATTCTCCAGAAGGTTATTTGACCAAAATGATATTGTTAAGAATTTTACCAATGTAATCAAAGTAAAGGAATTTGTCGCAGAGCAAGATCTTTTTGATGATATGTTCCAGGCAAGAAATTCATTTAAAGAAGTTTTGAATTCAACTAGAGAGCAACTATCTCTAGGGGATTTTCAGGAATTCAAGTTGTACAGAGAAAGGAGACTAATTCCTATTCCTTTGGATAATCTACGCATAGAGCCTGCAAAGGATCAAACTCCTAGTGTTAGTCTTAACAGCAGTTCAAGCACAGGTAAATCCAAATCAAAATCTGACAGAGATTCTGAACACTCCAATACATCCAAAGAGATGGAAGAATCCATCAAAGATTCTGCACAACCTAAAGAGCTCGCTCAACAGCAAATTTTGATTTCTCAACAAATAAATTCTCCTTCACCCAATGTACAGCAACAGCCAGTCACCATGGAGTTAGATAAAGAATGGGAAACCTTAACTTGGCTGATTAACGTAGAGTGACTAATGTGGCCAGTAACTCTGCCCAAACAACCAAAGCTCTTGAATGCAGAACAAGCAAGACACCGCAAGAATAAGATATTATCTTCCAAGCACACCTTCCTCCGAAATTGTACTTAATGTAGAGGACATCTTCTTCCTCTAGATGTATTTTACAAACCTCAAGGGATTAGCAAGAGAAGATCCTACCACAGAGCCTACCCATAATCTCACTAAGTTATCTCAAATAACAGGAGCTTATGCTTCTGCAACAATTGATAAAGCAGTTGAGATACAACTTTTTTTGGATGAAAAAGAAGAACAGATAAAGGCTCTGCAACAGCAATTGCAACAGGTACAGGCCAATCAGGAAGCACAATTAAAACTTGAAGAGTTACAACAGCAACTTCAAGAAATCCAAGAACAGCATAAGGATGATCCTAAGTTTCCAGAATTCATTTTAGAAACCATCTCTTTGAACAATCAACTACTGCAACAAGAGGAAGTTTTCTGCCAAAAAATATTGCAATGGAATTCTTTGTGCCAAGAAAGCGATAAAATCACAAGTCATGTCGTAGATCTACGAAATGATTATGATTTGATTAATGAAAAGATTAATGATTATTTAGCATGGAAAAAGACAGAAGAAGGCAAAAAAGTTGGTGCACCCATCATTAATGAAAACCATAAAGAAATATTGTTCACTAATTAGGATGCAAAAATCAGAAGAGCAGAAAGGGCAGCAGAGGAGGCATCTACAGCGGCAAACACTCTCACTGATTGTGTAAATGACAATTTACACAAATATAGCTTGATTTCTGAAACTGTTCCAGGTTATCTCCCACATGCAAATCAACTGCAAGCAGAATGGAGGCAAAAGGCAGAAGAAAGAGCAAAATCCATCCAAGGGCTGACAAGATTAAATTGGGACTCATACTGGATGTACTTGGTAAAGCCACACAGTCAGCACAGTGCACTCAATTGTATTATCAATGCTACAGAGAAGATTGCTCCTACGCTTGCCGACTCTGTCTTCTCAGGATAGTTGAATTTAGAAGTCGATCAACCGCATCTTCTTAAAAGTATGCTAGATGCCTGCAAGATCAAAGATCAAGTTCATAGTTAGATAGATTTAGTTTTAATTTCACTGTATTTTAGCCTAGGAAAAGGACGGTCATTGAACCGAATCCTTATTTTTTGTATTAAACTATTTTTAGAGTTAGTTAAGTAGTATTTAAACCCCTCTCATGCATTTAGAAAGGGGTCCTGGATCTTAATATTTTTGGACTTGGAGATTGCATTTCTGTACTCCATTGTCTTATATATTTTTTGAAAAGGATCACATCTGGTGATTTTCATGCGAAATTATCTTTAAAGTGTTGCATTTCTGTACCTTTGGAATTTGATTTTGCATCATAGTTGCTGGATAGAATATCAGATTGCATCTGGAAGTCATCAAGATGAGCAAGGTATTTTTATCTGTTTACTGTTGATTTATTTTGTCTTGTGATATTCGTTTTGAGATTGCTATCATTTATATGTATTTGTATTCATAACGCTTCTTTTTTATATATCATTTCTGAGTATAATTGAAACGTTATTTTTCATAATTACATGTAGATGGTATACAATGATGAATGCAATATGTTTATACAACTCTGTTTAATTTCTTAAACAGAGTTATCTTTATTTGTTTCTGCACATTTCAATTTGATTAATAATACATTTTCATGGTTATTGTTGAATTGGAACAATCTTAAGTTGTATTCACATATTATTACCCGGGTTAATATGAGGATTTCTTTATCAGTATTTAGTTTAGCTTAGATAGTTTTATTTTAGTCAATTTAGTCCCATTTCCACCCATCCAATCCAATCCAGTTAGTTACAAGGAAACTGGTCCTTTAAATCTAGTCGGAGACACCATTCCAAACGGAAAAGGAGTTGTCTTAAGGTCCCGACCGGGTGGTTTTCCCCGATGTTTGAAGCAGAGATTTTCTAGGCTTTAACATTTTTGGCGCTAGAAGGAGGGCCTGAGCTATGAATGGCAAGTAAATATTTATCCACAAGCCATTCCGAGAGCAAAACACCCTCATTAACTTCTTCAATTTCTTCTGAAATTCAAAATCCTAGAGAAGAAATTGCAGAAAATATTCAGACACCCACTACCAAAATCTCAAAACATTCAGACAATCAATCTCCTGAGTCTCCTGAAGTTCAAGATCTAATTTATAAATTGAAAGGATTCTCATTATCTCTAGAAGAGTCTGAAATATCTGAAGGTAGTGTAACTTCAAAATTTGTTTCTTCAAAACCTCTTACTAGGCTTCAAAGTGAAAACTTGGTATTTCTCCAAAATAATTCCCTTTACCTAGTAGAGTCAAGACAAGAAAAACTCAATCGAAATCAGTAAGTGATATAAGTTCAACATCTAATATTCAAATACATGTTTCCAAAATCCCTTCTCAACAAAGTACAGTTGTTTCCATATCATCTCCACAAACATCTTCCCCTCAATCCTCATCAATCTCAACATCATCTATTCCAACAATTTCTATTCAAACACCACCAGTTTCTACTATCCCTCTGATAGTTGTTTCAATAATGACACAGAGACCATGGTCTACTCCAGGGGCAGTCAACATGGCTGCACCTTTACATGATTTACCAGACAATCCTGGAAAATGGCTTCCAAAGTTTAGCCCAGATCTTAACATTCAAGCTGAAGAACATATCAATAAATTTATGCTGGCTATTAATTTGAATGGAGTCACACAGGAAGATGTTGTAGTTAGACTATTCCCTTATACTCTTCAAGGAACAGCAGGATCATGGTATTTTTCATTACCATCAGGTTCTATAACAAGTTAGGACATTTTTGCAGATCATTTTTTAACCAAATTTGGAGATGACCGATCAATTGCAACTTTACTCAATGATCTCTCAAATTTGAAAATAGAACCCAAGGAACCCATTAAAGAATTCAACGCTAGATTCAATAAACTCTTGAACAAAATTCACGTAGATTCACAGCCCAGTGAACAGGTCAGAATTGAATGGTACATAACAGCCTTACCCTCAAACATAGCAATTTTCGTGGACAGAGCTGCAAAACCTACATTAGATGAGAATATGAAAGAAGCTATTGCAGTGGAAAAACGTATCACTTCTCTGGAAAAGAAAAATGCTCTTGAAGAAAGGAAATCAAAGAAGGTCAGCTTCAGAGATGATTCAAAGAAAAAAGCCAAAGATCCATATGACATGGAAGGTTTACAGAAAGTGCTTAAAACTATGTCAAATGAAATGGTTGAAATCAAAAAACAAGTAGCTGAAACCTCTACTAAGAAACCATTCCGAAATTTCAGAAGAAACCAAGTTGAATCTAAACCTCCTAATACAATTTCAAATGCAGAATCAGAAGAAGATGAAGAAGAAGAAGATACATCTGTAGTATCAGATCAAGAAGACGAAAATGAAGAAATAGTTGAATTAAATGGAATGTGGGATTTTATTCTCCCGAATTCTGATAGTGAAGAAGCTATGCCTGTAAGTACTAGGAGTAAATCTACAGCAGAAGCAGTGCAAGCAGTTCCTAAAAAGAAAATTGCAACTCCAAGTACCAAAGACAAACCCATTGTGAAGAAAACTTCTTCACTTCCTACTCAAAATCAGCCATCCTCTTCTAATCCTCTCACATCAACAGCAAAGACGTTGGTAGTGTCAGAACCCATGGAATACAACATTGTTGAGGACATGAAAAAGATCAAAGCTAACATTTCCTTACATGAACTCAGCAAACTAAAATACCAGCAAAAGTTGTTATTAAAAGAACTTAACGCTACACCAATTGCTCCTGTACCAAGCGGCGTAGTTGCAAAAGCAGCGAGAGGAACTGGTAAGCCACCAGATAAGGTAGATGCTACTGATACTGTGCTCATTGGAGAAAAGTCAAATTCTCAAACTCCTCCTTTTCTTTTGACTTATGAGATGTACAATAAAAATCTGCACAATTGTTTGATTGATTCTGGAGCTTCCTCCAATATTATGCCTACTTCTGTCTGTGCTAAATTGAATATTGAACCACAGAAATCAGCAGTTCATATTGTTCAATTGGATCACTCTAAAGTTCAAGTGGTAGGTGAAATCAATTCAGTTACTATCAGATTAGCCTCAGATCCTAGAATTGTCCAAAGAATTGATATTTTGATTGCTGATATCCCTGAATTTTATGGATTAATCTTGAGTAGGGACTGGTCTGCGAAACTTAATGGTTATATCTCGACTGATTATTCACACATGTGGCTTCCCTACAAAGGGAAACCAAATCAAATCAAAATTGAACGAGAAAAACATATGACGCACACTGTCACTAAATTTGAACAGCCTAATGAACCTGTGGCATTTAACAACAATATTCTTGGAGGTTATTCTGTTGAATCATTTCTTGGAAATTTCAAAGCTCCTCAATCACCTTTTTCTGTAAATACTTTTGTTTCTCAGATAGAAAATTTTTCACAGTCTGATTCTTCCAGAATTGTAAATATTTCTGATGTAATTGTAGATAAGCCAATAGTTAAATCTTTATTTTGGTCGTTATATTTTGATGGATCGAAGTCTAGTGATGGAGCTGGAGCTGGATGTATCTTAATTGATCCAAATGGGGACAAAACCATGCTGTCATGCAGGTTAGAATTTGAGTGTACTAACAATACTGTAGAATATGAAGCCTTGGTTCAAGGACTTTATAAAGCTATAGGGTTAAATGTTAAATACTTGAAAGTCTTTGGTGATTCCGAAATTGTAATTAAACAAGTTAGGAATACTATTCATTTCCTTTCAGGACATCTTAAACACTATCAAACCCTAGTGCAAGATCTCACCACTCATTTTTTAGCATTCAATATTTCTCCTATTCCTAGAAATCAGAATACATCAGCTGACTTGTTAGCTAATGTTGCATCTAGACTCCTACCTGCTGAAGATTACAGTCCTGATAGGTTTTCTGTAGAATTGATTTTTCGTCCATCTGTCCCGGATAATGTTACAAATTGGAGAGTTTTCTATCATGATCAAGATATTCTAAATTTCATGACTTCAGAGAAATCATATGATGAGCAAATTATTGACGAAGATGATCATGATTTACAAATTGCTTCAAAAGGTAATGAAAAACCCATTCCAAAATCTGTTGTTAAATTAGAGGATTTATATGACATTACAGACAGATTCAAGAAAGTCACTAATACGAAACTTCAAAGTTCCACTTTGAAGTTTGAATTAGTAAATCTTGGTTCTGATTCTAAACCTCAAAATGTTAACTTAGGACTCAATTTAACACCAGAGGAAAGGAATGCATTCATTAAACTGCTGAACAAGTATAAAAATGCTTTTGCTTGGAATTACGATGATCTAAAAACATATGATACTTCGATTATTCAACATACAATTCCAATGCTTCCTGATATTAAACATGTTCAACAGAAGTTGAGAAAGATCCATCCAAATCTCGAAAGTCAAATCAAATCAGAACTTAATAAACTTTTGAAAGCCAAAATCATTTTTCCAGTCAGGCACTCTAATTGGGTTTCCAATATGGTACCTGTAAGAAAGAAGAATGGTGATATAAGAATCTGTATTGATTTCAGAAATTTAA